>CAUYON010164827.1:0-80498 GCA_963573935.1 Arctocebus calabarensis | reverse complement strand
CTAAATATGCACACACAAACATATATTTTTCTTTCTTTCTTCCTTTCTTCCTTCCTTCCTTCCTTCCTTCCTTCCTTCCTTCCTTCCTTCCTTCCTTCCTTCCTTCCTTCCTTCCTTCTTTCTTTCTTTCTTTCTTTCTTTCTTTTTCTCTCTCTCTCTCTTTCTCTCTTTCTCTCTTTCTTTCTTTCTTTTTTTTTTTTGTAGTTTTTGGCCAGAGCTGGGTTTGAACCTGCAACCGTTGGCATAGGGGGCCGGCGCCCTACTCCTTGAGCCACATGCGTCACCCCTTGAATGACAGTTTTCATCCTCACTCAGACTGACTACAGCTTCTAAATGCCGCTATGGGACAAAGGGGTAGAATACTCTCAGGAGTCTTTTTTAACGGTCCTATAAAAATACCTGCAAAGGCCAAAAGATGCATAGTTGTGTGTCTCTCTAATTAATGCATAGACTTCTGTGTGCAGTCCAATCCAATTAAAATGTTCTCTGTTAAGCATTTGCATTACATGCTACTGTGTGCTGTCCCTGGACCCCATGTGTCTATTATAAAGTAGATTCTCTGGCCAGAAAATGGAAGCAGAGGTGGACCGCCCATGTTGGATGACAGTCTAAAATCCCAGAAGGGCAGTACTGCCCACTTATCTCCGTGTGGCATAGATTTCCATTCTTTCCTAAACCTTTATTGTCTTTCTTTTCCTTTCTTTTTGAGACAGAGTTTTATTTTGTTGCCCTCAGTAGAGTGCCACAGTGTCACAGCAACCTCAAACTCTTGGGCTCAAGGCAACCTTTTGCCTCAGCCTCCCGAATACCTGGAAGTACAGGTGCCCACCACAATGCCCGGCTATTCTAAATCTTTATTTTCCAAGAGAGGTGCTATCCCGAAACTTCCATGCTCGGGGAACATTGAACTCAGGGATGACTTTTTAACTTGGGATATAGACCTCAAAGCTTCGTGGAATGAACATAACCTGCTCTTGGCAAACCTAATGGTCTGAAAGAACTGGGGTGGCTCCAGAGGCCCAGCTATTAAAGACCCTTCCTGGACACCAGGGATGGCACCCACACAGCAAAATAGCCCTGCTTTTGGATAAATTTCTTGCTTCTCTAGATAAAAGTGCAATTTAAATTTAAGCCACCATATACTTTTTGTAATAGCCAAGCAAGAATTTCAGCATCTATTTCTTAACCTTCCATAGACAAAGATGTATTGTTTTGTGGGAAAATCAGATTTCAAAAGGAAAAAGGCAGGCACTGGGAGCAACCCATCACTTGGACGCTACCTACTGATAGGAAGAACTGCTAATGATAATCATTTCAAATGGAAGGGTTTAAACTGCTCTGACTTTCTGCAAGGATTGGGGACCAGCAATATGGACATCACCAGGGAACCTGTTAGGATTTGGCATCTTGACCTCCACTCCAGGCCTCCTGGATGAGAATGCATAATTGTACTAGATGCCCAGGTGATTCCAATGCACATTAACGTTTGAGATGAACCGCTCTAAGGGAGGCCTGGTGTATGCTGAAATTTAGTAAAGAAAGAATAATATGGCAATTGCTTACACTCTCTGAGATGTCTTTTTCCTCTGAGATTTTGGAAACTTTTCTGTTTTGTTGACTTGGCATATTCTGTAAGTTCTGGATGTTTCTAGACAGCAGCAACCCACAGCAGGCATGGCTCATGTCTTCCAAGGAAGCGTTTTCTTGGATTGCCACTCAAGAAATCAAGTGCCATGTTTGGGTCCCGTTTATAGTTTGAGGTTTGACACAAAAAGCAGAGAGGCTCCCCGTGTGCTCCGTCTATCTAGCTGGTGACCACGTGTACATAAACAGAAGGCCTTTTTCCTCCAAGGACATCAGACTCTCAGTTTTCACCTAGTTTGCACTTTGGAAACAGTAATCCCGTGAGTTCTTCCAGATGCACAGCACGTGTCACACGGCAGCGGTGTTGCAGGGGCCTGACTGTCCAGCCACGGGCTGTCATTCTCCCCAAGGAATACCTGGCCCCTCTCTCCAACCACTGTCTTATGATGTCATGCCCTTCACTTGCTCCAAAAGAAGGGGCCTACCCTTAATTCAGACCTACTTGTAACAGCCAAACCTCCCGGGATCCAGAGGCTGCATTTCTCTGGGCACCTGGGGGATTGGCTGCCCCTCTCGGCTGCATCTGGATCCCTTCAGGCCTGCCTTGGGCCAGAGAGCTTGTTTGGAATAGTTTCTCCTTTCAGAGTTTTGGCCTTTCTGTTTCTGGTGGCATTTGAAACCGGGAGGATATAACTGGAAAACTTAAACAAACCCCCTTTGAATGTTAGAAATGTGCAGCATTCGAGGTTTGGTCAAATAATGGAAAACATTCTGCATTGGTACTGAACTTTGCAGCCAGTTCTTCCAACCTCGAGGCTAATTATAGCATGAGATCCAGGCAGGGAAAGCAAAGGGAAAGGAGGAAACTAAAATTACTTAGAGTTGGAGAAGCCAGAATTCATATTGGTTAGATAGTATAAGATTTAATACTTCAATTTGTTCAGCAAATAGTGGTTGGTGTCCCAAGTCTGATCAAAGCACCTGGTCTGGGGGCCTTTGGGATCTTATTGTAATTGCTATTTCTTTTCCCCATGGTAGGCAAATTAACAGACTTTCACATGACTATTTAGAAACCAAAGCATAATACTACCTTTTCCACTGGGCTGCTGTAAGGATCAGTAACTACTTGGACTATGCAACGTGGTTTTGAATGGAATAAAGGAAAAGACTTGTGGTTGCCATTTCAACATGGAAACATCCAATATGTGCATTTTAATATTTGCGCTTGGCAGGGATCATAAAGCCAAGTTTCAGGATCCTAAATTAGAGGTTTGTTAAGATTGAGCTGAAAATATCCTCTGCAATGGAAGCTGGAGAAATCTTTGGTGTTCATCATTTAATTTTTGAATTAAACGTTCTCATGAGATAATATTATTTGGCCCTGCAGACGTAGGCTAACATTCTTTCAGAGCCTCAAAATGTCAGAATTAAAAAAAAAAATCCACTCAACTGAGAAACAAAATATGCACTTAAAATTGTGTGGTGTGGGTTTTAATTTCCTACTCTTTAAATTCCCTTCCCTTCCTGTTGCCAATTTAGAAACTGGTTGGATTTCTGGGAGGAGACCAGGAAGAACGATCTTGGCTTTGTTCTGGTTCTGCTTTCATCTCTTTCTCAAGTTGTTAGTTTGAGAGAAGAAACTGAGGTATCGTCTTAGACCTCAACAGAGAGAAGAAACTGAGGTATCGTCTTAGACCACAACAACTTCCCACAACCACCAGGACACAGTGGTTCAAGCATCTGGAGTCAGTTGTGAATGACTTGTCGTCTGACACCATCACCAGAGCACACAATCTTTGTTGCCATATAGAATACACGTATACACACACACACACACGTGTGTACTTTTGTATTATGGTAAGAACATCTGATATGAGATGTACCTTCTTAACCTTTTTAAGTGTAAATACCGTATTGTTAACCATCGATGCTATGCAGATCGCTGGACCTTGCATAGCTGAAGCTTCATGCCTGTTGATCAGCCATTTCCCAATTCTCCCTCCCCACCCCGAGCTCCTGTTGCCCACTCTTCCACTCTCTGATCCCATGACTTTGACTACTTTAGAGAACCCCTATGAGTGACACTATGCAGCATTCATCCTTCTGTTGCTGGCTTAGTTCACTTAAGATGAATCCTTTAGGCTCACCCATGTTGTTGCACATAGCTGAATGACATTCCTTGCGGGTGTGAGCGCGCACGCGTGTGTGTGCGTGAGAGAGTGTGTACACAGCACATTTTCTTTATCCACTCATCCATTGATGGACATTCATGTTGTCCCCACATCTTGGCCATTGTGAATAGTGTTGCAGTGAATATAGGACTACAAATACCTATTTGAGATCCTAATTTCAATTCTTTTGGATAAATACCCAGAAGTGAGATTGTAGAATTATAGGTGGCTTTGATTTTAATTTTCTGAAAGACTCTACATCATCATTTCTCACAGTAATTCAACAGTACTTTTGCATTCCTACCAATAATATATACATGTATATGTAGTGTGTGTGTATATATATATAAACATAATTCATATATCTTAATTGAAGATACTGTTTTCCACACAGGACTTATATCTGAGATAATAGTCCATCCAGGCTAAGAGAATTTGGAAGACTGACGAGCATTAGCAGAACTGAAGATTACTGGGAATAAACTGAAGAACATTCATCTGGTTGCCATCATGAGAGGACAACGATCTTTGCCTACTGGTCATATCAGAGTTTTAAGAGCTTTCTATTATTATTGAGGTATTACTCTCTGTTTCCCTGTGCTTTTTCAGGTTTTACCATGACTTATGTTATACTTTTCAAACTTTGTGTTGAAGTGGAAAGTCAAGGATGTTATTTTTTGCCCTTTTGAGCCTTGTGGGCCTTAGACCTCGCTCAAACTCAGACGTGATGTTCAACAGACATTAGGGGGTTTTAGAAATCAAACATAGTGAATCTTGAAAATCATCTGGGTGGCTTGGCACCCATAGCTCAGTAGTTGGGGCGCCAGCCATACACATCGGGGCTGGTGGGTTCAAACTCAGCCTAAGCCTGCTAAACAATAATGACAATTATAACAACAACAAAAAATAGCCAGGTGTTGTGGTGGGCACCTGTAGTCCCAGCTACTTGGGAAGCTGAGGCAAGAGAATTGCTTAAGCCCAAGAGTTTGAGATTGCTGTGAGCTCTGAGCTCTGACACCATAGCATTCTACTGAGGGTGACATAGTAAGACTCTGTCTCCAAAAAAAAAAAAAAAAAAGAGAGAAGAAATGAAAAAGAAAAAAAAGATCATTTGGGACTCTTAAAAAGATTTTGAGCTGATTGAGATTTTCATTTTTTATGTGAGCATTGATATCATCAATGAAAAGAAGTTTGGGGAGCATGCACTTTCCAATTTTTCATGAAATATTTAACCACTTCCTGTGGTGCTTTGGTCTTTAAACAATGAATCCCATCATGGTCCTTTTGACTGGTCTCACTTGCCAGTTTCTGCTCCTTTTTGAGTCACAATATTCCCATGATAAATGGGCCTTTTCTCTTTTTACTCGCCTACCTTGGTTATGGTCATAGTCATGTAGGTATGCATGTGTGTATGTGTATGTGTGTTTAGCTTTAACTTCACCCCAAAAGCCAGCTCTGTGAACCCTGCATTCATCTCTCCACCTATGTAAATTTACACTGGATCCCCTGTGCCCTGCTTGAGCTCACGATTTTTATCCTTCTATATACCCACATGTAGCAGCACGGCCCCAAGGATGTGCCATCTTGGAGCAACATGGCTTTCTTATAATCCTCTCTTCAATATAAATCCATTGTCTTAATCTTAGCCAGTATTATTCAATTCTCCCTTTATCCCTATGTTATTTCTCTTCAGATCTTTTTCCGGAGCTTTACTAAGTATTAGGAACAGCCCATATCCCTGCAACCTTTGTTATCTCACTGGGTATTTATTGTGTACTCACTCAGCTACTTCACTGAGTATTTATTTCCTAACCTCAGGCAAGGCAGACTTGTTTGACTGTACTCAGAAGAAAGTTCACAATCTTATGAACCGTTCACATCAGAAACAAATGAACAATAAATACCAAAGGCCAGGTGCTGCCAGGACTAGGACTGGGGTGAGATGAGTGAGGCTTCCAGTATTCAAAATTTAAGGAAGCACTGAGTCTTAGTGTCAACACTATCTTGTACAACCATAAGAGTAAGGGTCTTCCTAAATTTTGCACCATCTGTGCCTCACTGATGTCCTGATCCTGTGCATGGATCACAAAACTAAGCAAAGACCATGGGCTAGGCAGAAGGTGGCGTCTGAGTCAGGAAGGGGTTCCATTACAAAAGGGTAGAGTCCTGAGCAGGACCTTGATAGATATGCAAGTTTTGTTTTGTTTGTGTTAAAGATGTACAGGTTTGATTGATAGAAAAACAGAGAGAGTAAACAGAAGGGAAGAGATCTGAGGGGAAAGGCAGATGAGAAATAAGGCCAGCCTACTGGGGGGACAGTGAGGATCCCGGTATGGTAGAGAGAGGAGTTGACAAAGGAGACTAGAGGACTCGTCTGGAAACACAGAACTTGGGAAAAGTAAAGGAAGATCTCAGAGGCCATCCCATTATACACACTGGCAGGACATCAAAAACTTTGGACCAGGAAGACGATGGGACAAAATTGGAGCTTTTGGAAAATTGATCTGGCAATGACATCGACAATCATTTGATGATTCTATTGATGCTTGAGAGCAGGGGTCGTGGCTAGTTTTGGTGATGACTGTATCTTCAGCATCTGCCACTGTGTTTGGTATGTAGAAACCTTTTGATGAATGGATGGATAAGACTTTATTAGGCTAGAGGCTGGGGAATCAGAGGCTGTAATATTTCAACTACGGAGTAGCATATGAACTAAGGATCTGAGTAACAGGAAGGGAATGCCAGGGGCCTATGATAGGTTGATGGCATTAACAACCTCAGCTTTTTGTGCCTCCTTGTAGTCACATCTTTTGCCCTGTATCAGTAGTCCCCTTTCACTCTGACCCTGAGCTTGGTCTTTTGTCTTGCTTGGGCCGGGTCATAAACATGATGCAAGCAGAGGCTTAGAATGGAGAAGTGCTTGCACATTAGCATACAGCTGGGCTGGTGCACTGGCAGGTGGGACACATGGAAGGGAGACATGTATCCTACTGGAGGCTGTCATATACTAGCTTATAGTCAGCTGACCACCAGACACTGAAGTGAGCTCCAGCCCAACTTAGAAGAACCAGCCAGCCAAACCCAGCCTGAAGTGCGAGAAATGATGCATGGCTGTTGTTCCAAGCCAGAGAGCTTTGGGGGGGGGGGGGTGTTTGCACCATTACATTATCATGGCAATATGTTTTATAAAGGAAGAGGTAGAGATGCAGAGAGCATCAGTGTGGAGCTACCCCAGAGGCAGTAAGACAAAGTCAGTTAATTTGCAAAATGAAGGAGAATAGAAAGCTGAAGATGGTAGATGGACTTAGGAAGAGAATGGGAGGAGAAAGGAGCTGAGGAAGGCTGGCAAGAGAAGAAGAATACAGAAATAGGGAAAATAGCACAAACTGAGAGAGGAATAGGCCTCCAGGTATGGGAGGGAAACCGACATTGAAAAGAGGCAGACATGAAAAATGAAGATGATGGAAAGGTCAACAGATTTGATAGGACAGCACCACTGGAGATCTGTCCCTTTGGAATGCCTCATTAGACCAAACAGAAGAGGGACTGCCAATTTTGCTGGTCTGCAGACAAGCAGCTCCTCTTCTGCCTGAATGGGAAGTTATATTGAAGTCAATTATTACACTTAGAAATTGTTCAAATGTATATAAGTTGGTTGTATGGCTTTTCTGTTTCAATTCAGTTCCAGAATGTTTATAAAGCATCTGCTGGACAGAATAGAGAGTAATCACATGTACAGGAAGATTTCGGATGGTGCCTGTGGCTCAGCGAGTAGGGTGGCCCCGTATACCAAGGAGGTGGGTCCCTTCAAAAAAATAGCCGGGCATTGTGGTGGGCGCCTGTAGTCCCAGCTACTCAGGAGGCTGAGACAAGAGAGTCACCTAAGCCCAAGAGCTGGAGGTTGCTGTGAGCTGTGGTGCCACAGCATTCTACTGAGGGTGACAAAGTAAAAAATAAATGAATAAGAAAGATTTTGAGTGCTCTTTCTTGCTGTCTTACATAAAAATACTAGATTTTGAGGGTAGGATTGAGATGGGCTGAGATGAGGCAAAGAAAGTTGACCCTTCAAAGACATGGACAGTCACCCTTCACAGCAGCTGTGAGTGTGAGTCTTATCAGGGTGTTGTAGTGGTCACCTGAGCTGTTAAGACAAGATGGAAAGGAGACAGCAGAGTAAGATGTGAGGAAGACATTTCCAAAGAGGCGTTCAAGAGCTATTTGGACAACTCATCCTCAGTGAGGATGTAACAAGGTCAAGAGTGGGCACTGACGAGGAGGGTCTGTGGAGAAAGTGAGGGGAGTGTGGCTGCTCACATGAGTAGCTGAGGCCTAGCATCGTCTGTCTTTCACTTCAAACCCAGTGAGAGGGGCTTGAGTCGGACCTTGCAGTCCGCATGTGCCCCTCTGCCTAACGCCGGACTCCTGGGAGAGCAGAAGCGGCCTCTTGTAGGGGAGGTCAGAGGGTGATGGCATTAGGAACTTTTCCACATTGACTTCCTAAGTGGGATGTTGGCTTGGCATAGCTCCAGAGGAGAATCTTCCCCAGAAGGTGGACTTCCCAGGTAAGAAGATTTCTGCCCACAGAGGGTATGATGTGGCCCATTGGGAGCAGAAGCAGGGAAGGGGATAGGGACTAAAGCCCCTGTAGGGGAAGTTTCAGTAGAAGCATGATGAGAGGACCGATCAGGGCAAAGGGGCGTGTTCATGGGGGAGCAATCCCCCAGTCATCTACATGGCCAGAGAGAGCCAAGCCATCTTGTAACACAGCCGACAAGCAGCCTCGTCAGCCTCCCCTCCAGCATGGAAGTGGGAGGGGCCTTGGTTAGCAAGGAATAATGTGCACGGAGGAACCCTGGACCGTAGGAAAGAAGGAGCTAACTGCACCCCGTTAGCCACCCAGGAATCAGCCCAATAGACTCGGGATGCGGCTATGGCCTTCAAGTCGAGTTTGCAGTTTTTGTCTATTTGAGACTCCGTGACTTAGGGGGACAGAAAGGATCACTCACACTGCACATGTGGAAGACAAAAATCAAGTGACTTTTCAAAAGGTGGAAACAACCCAAAGTGTCTGTAGTGTTGAACAGATGAACAGATAAGCAAAGAATGGTATAGGCACAGAATGAAATAGTATTCCGCCCTAAGAACAAATGACATTTGGAGATATGCCACAACATAGGTGCACCTTGAAAACATTACGCTCAGTGAAATAAGCCGACAGAGAAGGATGAATAGTGTACGACTCTATTCCACGAGGTGCCCGGAACCGACAAACTCACAGAGACAGAGTGGAACAGAAATCGCCTGGGGCTGAGAGAGGGGAATGACAAGGCTGTAGGGTTTCAGACTGAAGACGAAAAGCCCTAGAGAGGGAGCACAGTGATGGCTGCATAGCAATGTCAATGTAATTAATAGTGTTGAGTATTAATGAATAGTTAATTACACTTGAGTAGTTAAAATGATAAATATAATCTATATTTTACCCGAATAACAAAACCAAGCTAAAGCCCAAAGTCTGAGTTGTAATTGAGTCCTCCACCCAGGAAGTGTGCCATCTACCCCTACATTGTACCCGAAAGGAAATTACTGAGCCCCCTGCCTCCCCCCTCCCCCATTCCTGAGTTTAATTGTGTTTTTCTCTCAGGTGGACTCATTGCTGATTGCATGAGTTTCAGATTCTGAGTACATTGGAACCCTGCTTTTCCATTCCTGAGATACTTAAGAGAATATTCTCCAAATTCATTAAGGTAAATACATATGATACAAAGTCTCTATCTTTTTTATGGCTGAATAGTATTCCATGTTATACATATACCATTCATTAATTTAACTTAATCATATGTACCTTCCTATTAACCCAAAATAAAAAAAATTGCCACAGCCAACTCAACCTTAAGCAACTATCACCCTGTCCAGTCAACAGTCTCCAACATCCAGCCAAGACTTTCCCAAAGATTACCACTCTCAGAGGCTCAGCTGATTGCTACCATTTTTTTTTATCAATAAAGTGTTTTAAATTAACATAAATCAAGTGACTTTTATGATTAGACCCTGTGAATTATGTGTGTCCAAAATAACTTTTTATATTCATGGCAGGACTCTTTTTTTACAATGGTCCACACAGACCTGGGACAGTAGCCCTGTGATTTGTTTATCATTCTCCTCTCCTTCCCGTGAGCAATGTGGGGTTGGTCAGTTTGAAATAGACACAATCAAGATCTGGCTCTTGCCTTTAGGAAATTAGGATTGGTTTAGTCTACCTTTTGGGGGAGGTTTGTTTAATTCAGTGGGCAACATGGTTAACATAGTACTTACTACTTAAAAGCCATTCACTAAATCTTTACTATTCTTAGGATAAATAGAAAGCAATCAGAAGACTGCCCAGAAAAAGGATTATTTTAGAAAGTTTCTGATTTCAGTTGCATCTTACGTGGTAAACTATGCATTTTGCCTACTTACTGAAGAAACTAGAGTTGTATCTTAATTAGTTGTGAGAAAAAAACAATGTAATTTTGTATATAACATAAATTACTATCATTAGAGTTGATTTCAAAAACTATAGAGACCCACATATTTATATACACACTCACACGCACACACCCACTCCAGTATATTGGTTTCACTTTCTGCACTGCCCTAACTTGGCACAAATGTGCCAACAAGCCCCAACATATTATCTTTGGGTGTTCCCCATTCCTGTAGTTAGTCGACCACACAAAAGGCAGATCTAGAGGAGATAATCGATTTAATGATAAGTCAAATGATTAATCCTTTTCTGTAGCATCTGAATATGTGGAGATTATCTTGTTTGATGCCTGAGTTATAAATATATTGCTGCTTGTGTTTAATCCCACATGACACATATCTTTTCCTTGAATCTGCTCAAGTGTTCAGCAAGGGAGCTGTGGGCTTCTCTCTCCCAGGTCAATCGGATGAAAGCAGGGAATCGTGCTGTTACATTGCTTCATCCTTCCCTCCCACTGCACCCTTTCCAGAGATGTCAAGGGAAATTCAAAGTAAGAGAGAGAGAGTTATGCCTGTGTGTGTCCCTGTGCTGTGATGAATCCGAGAGTTCCTGAAATACATGGGACCCGCTGCATAAGGTCGTGACGAGTAGGCTCAACAGTGAGCTCTCTTAGGGTCGCAACTCCAACATTTCCATCTTTATTCCTATCAGTCATCCAATCCCGGGCGCTTTAAGCTTATTGTCTCTTCTTGGGCAGACTGAAAACATTGACACAATTGGGAGATTCCACTGTACTTCAAGTCCTCACTTTAATGGAGTTAACCTACTTGGGGGCCATCATTGACTCTGAATTTCAAGCTTCTGTCTACTGAGGACATGCCTTGGGTGCCATGAGGGCAGGGTTGCTAGATTTACAAAACCAAAATGGAAACCCCAAACACACACATCATTATCTTTGAATTTTAGAGAGCCTATGAATGTGTTTTTAGCATGTCCCAAATATTGCTTGGGACATCCATACATATAGTAAAGAATTACTCTTTGTTTATTGAAATTCAAATTGAACTGGGAAAATTTGATTAAATAAATTAAATTAAACTTATTTTATCTGGCAACCAAAGTTGATGGTCAAGATGTGAGATATCCATGTGTACACCTACTACCTAATAAACAAAAGTTGTGGGGCTTTATTTAAACATACATAGAATATGCCATTGGATTTCAATCACTGTAGACTGGTGTGGATTTTTTATTTTTTTGCTTTTTTTTCTTGCAACCCTTTCAAGGCCCCAGAGGAGTGTTAAATAGCAGGCTCACCTTGAAGGTGGTTTGTCCAACAGTAGGTGACAATGGCAAAAGGGATCATTTACCTTGTTTTTTCTACGCTGGATTCACCTGCTCTGGGGTCCAGGAGGACTCTCTGCGGCATTGTTCTCCTCCGCTCCTTTTCCAAAGGAGAGCCGAGGCGTGTTAATTGCTGGGTGGCAGCGCCACTAAATGCAAGTGGACGACAGCTGGGTGCTGGGCACGCTCTGCAAGAGGAGGTTTGGGTTTCCATTGTAGTGCGCGCCGTAATCCCGCACCCTCCATCTGCACTAACTGTTGTTTTAGGTCTCTGGCAATTGGCTAGAGCTGAGAACACAAACACCTCCACGCGCTTGCCTTTGTCATTTTCTTTTTATGTTGGCTTAGGACGTACACTTGAGAGACCAAATGCACACAATAAATCCAGCAATTGCCAACCGCCATGGGCAGGCCGCGGACGCTCAGACAACAGAACGCCCAGGACAGGGGCTGCGCGCTTCTGACTTTCCTCACGGCGCTGAGGCCCCACATCTGTGTCTAGGACCCGCCTCTCTTCTGCCCTGGGACGGCCGGTCTCTGCGCTAGCAAAGAAGCAGAACTGTTCTTAGAAAGGGTCTCTCCTGATTCATTTTTGAATAACCAACCGATACAGATTATGCATGTAAAACTATTTACTATTTTGGCTGAACATAAGTAGTTTGCCATCTGTGAAATATTTGATTGTGAAATTGTTACAAGCAAAACTCTATCTTTTCTTTCTCCAGGTATGATCTTGGCAAACTGCCTCCAAAGGAACATTAGAAAGTGGAAATTGAGGCGAGGTAGAAAGAGACATTAGAAAACAACACCATCATTTCATACCCTGAGGCTGAATTTTTCACTCATTCAACAAATAGTTATTGAGCACATTCTGTGTATCAGGCACCATTTTAATAAGCAAACTAGACAAAATACCTGTTCCATTTAAGGCTTGAAAAAGGTAGTTTAGAATAGATGTTATGAATGTGAACTCTGGAGCTTCACTACCCGGGTTGTAATCTTAGCTCAGTGACTTACTAGCCATGTGTCTTTGGACAATAGATCTAATTTAGAAGTGTCTCATTTTTTTCACTTGTCAAATGGGAATAATACCATTATGTCCCTTCTTGGGGTTGTTGTGAAATAGCAATAATAAGATTTCTTACCTCCTAGGGTTATTGTGAAGATTAAATTGGTTAATGCCTGTGAAGCACTTAGCAAAAATTCTTAGTACATGCTAAGTACACAGTGGTTCTTATTTGGTGGCGATGTGTTTCTATTTAACATTCATGAATGTGCTCTCTGTGTGATCTTTTGCATAAGAGATAGGGGGAAAGGAAAATATCATCCCCAAATCTGTTAGGGGAAGACAGAGCAGACATGATTTTATATTCATATGTCCTTCAGCAGATAAATTCCCTAAGTCACTTAATAAATTGTCTTTATCTGTCACATTCTATTTTGGTCCTCAAACATCAAAAGCATGCTTCTCTCAACAATTCTTAAAAAATTATCAGAACATCACGGATATGAGTTATCTATAGGAACATGTTGAAAGCACGCTTGCCATCGCCTGACTAAAAAATCAGAATTATCTTCTTGGGTGTGTTAAATTGAATTAACCCTGGCCTAAATCTGCCTCCGTATACATTTAAGTTTGGCCTAAAGGTTTCTCCATACATAGTGAACTGTAACCTAACTTGAAGAGTTAACAGACTGTAGCTTTCTCCTGTAACTGAGTCTCAGCCAATCACAGGGCCCAAATGTTCAATCTGTATTCAGATAAGGCAAACACAGAGCTGTAACCAATTCAGCTGTTTCTGCACCTCACTTCCTTTTTCTGCACCTCACTTTTTTTTTGCCCACAATGTTATCTGATGATGCCACAGCCGTAGAATCACTCTGAATCTAGTCTGGTTCCTGAGGGGACTGAGTCACGAATCATTCGTTACTCATTCAAACTGTTAAATTTGATTTGTCTGAAGTCTTTCTTTTAACAGGTGAGTGGACTTAGTTACTCTTTATTCTGTGTGTTCCCCATGGCTTGCCATAACAAATCTTTTACCTTTGGTTTGTCCTCCTGCCATTAGAGTGGCAGTGTCTTGCCACAAATGACGTGCAGCTGGCAGGCAATGTGAGGAAGAAATCAATCTGTGTGGTTGCAAACTGCGGAGATTTAGGGAATTTGTGGCCATAATTTAGCCCACACTGATACATTGTCTCTGACCAGTATCTATTGGACCCATTATTTTCTCTTTCTTTGATAAAAAGATTGCTTTTTTTGGTTGGTTGATTATTATAGAAAGATGATTTATGCACTAAAAAGAAAGAATTGCATCCAGCACAATCCTTGTTTCCTTAATAAATTATGACTGATCCATCACACATGCATTTACCATTCTTTTTTCTTATTCACTTATTTACCAGACCTCTTGTTGATACCCAGTCTATGTGGAGTTTTGGGTGGATGCTGGAGGGAGCAGGCAGACAGCTTAGAAATGCAGAAAGTAGAATTCCTGTCCTTGGGGTCCTTATCAAGAGTGGAAAAAATCTGTTTTAGGACATGTTGGGTTCTCGACACTTACCTTGCCATGCAAAATAATGTTACACATTACTTCTGCCACCCTGACCCTGGTTATAATGTGTTAGGAAATGGAATTGATTTAGAGTTACCCTAATGTATAGCCTTTAGAAGATTTAAAATTTAAATCAGATACTTCATACCTTAGCTTTCTAGCCTAAATGTGTGCCTTTATTTAAAGTCTTCCATCATTGACCATCCCCTCTATCTCCTTAATAATGTTAGTTGATGCTTAGTGGCTATTTACACCTCAGTGCTTTCTCTCTTTTGGGCTGAAACTAAGCATAACACAAACCTTTCCAGGTTTTGACACCCCATGACTTTATTGAGGAGGAAGACAATGGTTTTTTCTGCTGTTTTCCTTCCCCAAAATATCCAGATGATAAATGTTATAAATATATTTCTGATTTACATTAGTGTCTGTACAGAATTTTCTAGAAAATTTTCTTCCATCTTTTAGTTTGACTTCCTTTGTCATCCACTTGCACTTGGGAATTGACACACACTGGCCTCTGGGTAAGGAAGTTAAATTTTCTTAATCTTGAGCACATTATCACTTTTTCAAAGATCTTGGGTACACATATCTTCTTAATTGCCAAATGATGCCCTTTTAATAAGTTTTAAATTTTTTTGTCGATCTAAACTCTAAAATAAATACACCCAACATTTTTTGTACACGTGGACAAATGCAGTTTTGCAAAATGAGGGACTACATTTAAAAAAGATGTATAATAGTAAAAATAATAATAAGAAGAAATATTTCTTCTTCTAGTGACCATGTTTCCACTCAGAAAATGAACAGAAAAGGAAAAGAAATGATCCTATTTATTTTAGTTGTCAAATGAATGATCTTTGGCAGCTTAGTAAAGGCTTCTCTTTTTAAAAGAAAATAAGAAAATTAAAAATGAATAAAAGATAGAAAAACATTTAATATCGACTTATTTAACAATGAAATACATTAACAGTTTACTAATTATATTGTAGATATCATTGATGGACTTGCCTGATAAATATCTTACATGAACTACCTTTAATGTTTACAACTCCATTTATTTTTTTTATTTTTTCAGAGATGGGGTCTTGCTCTGTTGCCCAGGCTGCAGTGCAGTGGTGTAATTATAGCCGATGGTAGCCTTGAACTCCTGGGCTTCAACAACCCTCTCAACTCAGCCTCTTGAGTAGTCCTAGCTCAAACATTTTTTGTAGAGGTGGGGTCTTGTAATGTTGGCCAGGCTGGCCTTGAACTCCTGGCCTCAAGTGATTCTCTTGCCTTAGCTTTCTGAAGTGCTGGGATTGCAGGCCTCAGCCACCATGCTCAGCCTTAAACCCCATTTTTTGCAGATGAGACAACTGGGGTATAAAGAAGACAAATTATTTCAATAGCCACATAGACAGAAAGTGTGGGGGCTACAGTTATGGCCAGGTAGGCTGCCTCCAAATGCTACATACTTCATCCTGGCATAATAGCACTCACACTGTTCTTTACCTTTACTGTTTGTTTTTAGTCTTAATCCAAGAAGTAATTAAGATAAGAAAGAGGAGATTTGTTTCAATAGGATTTCAAATTTCAAATGCTTTGTACATCAATGCATGGATCATTTGCTTCAGATTAATAAAAATACTTTCTCTAATGTTCAGAGGATTTGTAAGAGGTAGTTTCCAAATTTTATTGTCTTTCTTATGTCTTTCTCTAATGTCTTCATAGTATATATTATGTATAAGGTGTTCAATTATATTACAAAGGGGTCATATGGTCCCTTTGGAGTTTTCAAAAGCATCTTTGGGGGATAATATAAATTTACCATGCCTAGGCTTGT
The DNA here is from genome assembly GCA_963573935.1 of Arctocebus calabarensis. Classification (NCBI taxonomy): domain Eukaryota; kingdom Metazoa; phylum Chordata; class Mammalia; order Primates; family Lorisidae; genus Arctocebus; species Arctocebus calabarensis. The sequence continues at coordinate 64,559 of CAUYON010164827.1, read as the reverse complement.
ATTTATAAAAGGTCATTTTGGGTCTTCTTGAATGAAGGAGGCCCTGTGATTTTGCAGTTCACAAGAATGTATGATGTAATTCCAAATGATTATTAAATCTTTCCTTTTAACCATTCATGCAGTTAATACTGTGTGAAAGTGAGGGGGCCCTAGACTATCACTGTAGTCTTACCGTCTCTGACTATAAAATTTGGAGTGCAAAGGGGATATCTCGTTTATTGCTAAGTTGCTTTTAGAGGATAGAAAATTGTAGGAACCCCTCACATTTTTGTGGAAAGTGTATCAGTGGTGTATCTACTGTTGCAATCATGCTTCATTACAAATACTCCCAAATCGGATGCATTTAACAATTAACACTTAGCATAATGTTCTCAGGTCTGTGCTTCAACTGAATAATTCTTCTGGTCTCAGTGGAGCTCATTCGCATCTCCGGCCAGGTGCAGGTTGGGAGAGCTGCTCTGCTGATCTTGGCTGGGCTCTCTCACATGTTGGGGTCAACTAATTTAAGATGGCCGTGGCTGGGATAGCTGTACTTTTCTCCATGTGGGCTTTCAACCTCCAGGACAGTAGCCCAGGCAGGTTAACATGTAGGTGACAGAGAGAGCAACCGGAAATGTCTAGGGCCTCTCCACGTCTAAGTTTAGAAGTGGCACAGTGCCAAGTCCGCTGCAGTCTGTTGGCCTACACAAGTCAAGGCCAGCCCTGACTGAAGGGGTGGGAAATGGACTTCATCGTTTAACTGGAAGAAATTCAAAGTCTCATTACCGAAAGTGTGTGTACAAGGAGGGCCAAAGAATTGGAACTAATTGTGGACGCAATCTGCCACAACTAGAATAAATAAATAAAGATGACATAAAACCACCAAGTGGCCTTAGGTTGTTGCTACTTTCCTAACTGTGGGCACCAGAAGTGGTGTCATAAAGTGGAAAGAGAGATGGGGTGGAGCAGCTGGTTTAGGGTCCCCACCCTTTCCACGGTTGCTAGACCACGACCTAGTCACGTCATATCCTTAATCACAGTTTCTCTCCTCCCCAAGGTTGTCATGGGAATCCAGTGAAGCAACACACATTGAAATGCTTTGTGTATATTATAAATCTGAACGCATGTGTGAATTGTCACTGCTGTTATTTCATTTGAGGTTGGGGAGCCTGTTTGCAATTCCACTAATTTGACAGATTCTGAATTGCTTCAACAGAGAATGTGTAAATCCCTATAAACAACATTTTTTTTTTTTTTTTTTGCTTTTACTCCATAATTGGACTTGAGAATTGCATCTTGGGAATTAAAAAAGGCTGTACACAGTGGTACAAAGCATCACAGGAACCAGTTCAAAATCCAGAGAGGTTTTAAACTCACTGCTTATAACACCCACCTTTGGAAGAGCAGACATTCGTTTCCTGTTTTGGGTGGCTCCTATACCACTGAAGCTCTGACTTCTGCATTTGTTTCTGCTTGAAGAACTAACATCCTCTTAAAATAAATAAAATTCTGACTTCTCCTCTTGCGGATTTAGTGGCGTCACAGTGGGATGGGACCTTCCCCCTCTACTGCTGCCTGGGTAGAATGAGAAATAGGCTCTGAGGATATTGATGAGAGCACTTTGGAGTATTTGAATGGATGGATTTCCCCCCTCCTTGTGATTTAAATGTAGATGTGCTTTGCATAAATGTCCTATAAGGAGTCTCCTGTCTCATGCTTACCCCAGTGGTCTGCCCTGCTTATGAGTCAAATGGGAATGCAAATATTTAACACCTTTCGAGAAATGATATTTAGGAAAAAAGAGACCCAAACTGATGGAAAATGTGTGGGGACAGCCCCCACTGTTTGACCATGGGTATGCTCCGTCATCACTGGCGCATCTGAGAATGATTGGTGGGCATGGACTGTGCCTAAGAACATGTGGGATCCCTAACCGAAAGACCTGGCCAGGCAGAGAGAGGTATCAGAGAGAAACCTCCAAAAGCTTTAATATTCTATAAATCCCAAACGCTAAATTGCCTTAAATGGCATTACACATCATATGTGCACGAATGGGGCATGCAAACCAGCAACACAGATCTTTTCCCCATCTTCTTGGTGCCGGCATAGCCCACACACTATGTGAAGCTTAACTTGCCATGCATTTAAGACTGAATCACAGGCGGGGGTTGCTCTGATTCTGCACACGTGACTGCTAATTCCTCTGAAATGGTGCTGCTTCCCGTGGACTGGCTTAAACCAGATGGAAAACATGGTTGGCTTTTGCTTTCTTAATTTCCAAGCCACTTATCTTCTCCTGGCTCCACATCCTGCCCCATCTTGGGAAAAGGGCTGGAGATGAGGAGGTGGCCTTGGAGGGGCAGGGATTTCCTCTTGACTTACTTGAGCTCTGTCACGTTGCCATGGCCGAATGGCTGAGGGCAGGTTGGTGGGGGACATGGGGTGACGGAGAATAGGACTTTTTGGCCATCAGCAGCAGCTGTGTGGCAGTAGGAAAGACAGCACTGTCCTTTTTTCATTAAGTATATTTATAAACACGCTGAACATGAAACATTTTTCCTTTCTTCACAGTGATGGATGATTATATGTCTATGAAATGTTTTCATTTATTTGGCGCCAGGGTAATCAAAATCAGTTGAAACTGTCCCACTGAAGGGGAAGAAAACAAGTAGGCGTGGGACAGCCCAGACTCCCTCCCTCGAGCTCTGCGAGGGGAGGAGCCGGCAGAGGCCTGGCTTCACAGAGGAACATGCTCTTCAGCTCCTAATTGCTCCCAGTCCTGGTCGTGGCTGCCAGCCACCGAGGCTGCAGCTCTGCAGAACTTTCAAAGCAATCGCCTCCACTCTGGAACAGTGTGGGAGCGCCAGGGCCAGCCTGTGCGTGACTCTGTTTAGGCTGAGAAAGAGAACGTCCCAGAAAACCTTTGTGAATGAAACGCTCATGCTTTCATGTCTGCCCTGGCCCGTGTTCTGGGTCAGCTGTTGTGATCTCCGACATCCTGTTTAAACTAGTGTTTTCCACTACATACAGACAAAACTATTTCTATTATAAGCTTCTAATGGTCATGCAAAGACAAGCCATGGCTTTAGGTAGGGACGAAAGGATGGCCTTGTGAGAAACACAGGTCGTAGATGTCCAGTTCCTTTCGATGGCGTTCTTTGGTCAGCTCCAGGGCACAGATCTTTGTTTTATGAATGCAGCCTTAATTTAGAAAGGCCACCCTTTTGATGAGTTTATCCAGCCTAAACCGCAGGATAGTTTTGCCCAATTCTGGCCATCAATCTGCTTTATGGTTTTCAGTAGACACTTGTTTATAGCATGAGGGCAAGACCCTCAATGGGTAATAAACAACTTCCCTGATGTACAATCATCACCTTTCAAGGAATTAATTTGAAGGCTGGAGCAGAGAAAAGGATTTTCACTTCTCAAACAGATATAAGAACTTTCAAAAATGACTAAAGAGAATTCCTTTTTAGCTGTTTTCTTATTAAAATAGGCAGAATTCTAACTGATGCTTTTAAAGCCAATGCAGAAAGGAATGAGCCTCACTTCTCAGGTCCCTATTAACATGGTACAGAAGAGCATAGAGAGGGTCCTTGGGATCTGCTCCCTGGTCACTGAAGTTACTGGCAAGGAAAGACCATCCATCTAAGCTAGTGACAGGACAAAGCAGTCAACACAATCCTTAATGTTCCCAAAGCCCAATCAGACAGTAGGTATGTAGCAAATCAGAGTTTGTATGTTATAATCAAGTTCTGAATTGGATAAACTGAGATCAAACTCAGACAAGGCATTGAGAGGAGAAACACTTAAACTGGATGAACCTGCCAGAAATCATTCTGTGACTATATCTCCTTTCATGCAAAAGAGCTTCACAGAAGCGACGAAGTCAAGAACGTTGCAATGGGGAGATCAGCTAGGACTGACTGGGTGGCCCAAGGTCGTCACAAGCATCCATAAAAGTAGAATGAAGAGGCAGAAGTAGTGTCAGAGTGATGTGATAGGAGAAAGCCTCAACTGGCTTTTACTGGCTTTGAAGGTAGAGGCTGTACCCACAAGCCAAAGAATGCAGGCAGCGCTGGTCACTGAAAAAAGCAAGAAAGTGGATTCTTCCCAGAGTCTTTAGAGAGAAACACAGTCCCACTGACACCTGGATTTTAGTCCCAGGAGACCCACGTCTCATTTCTAAACCAATGAATTATAGGAGGATAAATTTGTGTTGTTTAAGCTATGAAGTTTGTGATAATTGGTTACAGCACCACTAGAAAATGAATACAATGGGAGTTCTACTGGGGAATTTGTCTGGTTTATCTTTTTAAATGCATGCAAACTTGTAGAAAATCAAAATGAAAGAAATCTTCTCTACCAATAGATCAAAACAAAAATGCCTTTTCAGAACATACTTTTAAGAAAATTATAATTATATTTATAATGTAAAAACTGCTACCCCAGGCAAACACACTGTACTTATTTTATACTCTTTAACTATAAAAATTCTTAAATTTCTGCCATTGGAGTTATAGAACTTTTCAAGTTGAGGAAAATAATGGCTTCATATATGCTTCACCTGCAAGGGAGCAAAGATTTTTTACCTCTGCACTATGCCAGGGCATGCAGTGAACATTTTAAAGTATGAAATTTGAAAAAAAAAAGTGTAACATTAGAAGTTTCTCTGTCTGACATAAGCACAGGCAGCTTTTTTGCAGGAAGCAAGGGACAAAGTTGCATATTGAATAACCAGTATATTTTCCTGGTATCTTTATACATTCTCATTTTAGCTGTGAACTTGGAGGTACCCAATCTCTAAGAGTGATGAGGGGTAAAATCATCTCTGAAACGCTGGGGCAGTTTGGAAAAGGCAAAATAGGTATGCAACTATCTTTGCTAGATGTCTCTAATGTGTGAATTCAACTCTTGATAACCCAAAGAATTTTAAAATCGTCTCTAAAATGCTGGGGCAGTTTGGAAAAGACAAAGATAGATGTGTCTAAAATTTCTCATGTTCTATATTATCTTTCCATAAGTAAAAACTAACTATTATGATTTAAAAATATTTTAGTAGTACTTATAAAAAACATGTAAGGCAGAGATTATTTGACTCCAAGAAAGATTTTCTGAATAATTTTTGGGGTAGTGACCCTGATTTCAAATGTTTGGCTTTTTAATTATTTAGTGTGAAATCTGGTAAATTCACTAAGATAAGAACTGATTAGTTTAGAAATGAACAGCAACCAACTTCCTCCCAGTGAGATCAGATGACATCATCCCAAAGCTCAAAGCAGTATGCTCAATACAATTTTGAAACAGCCAATGCCATTGGCTGAAATGAAGTGCCCACAGCCAACCACGATCACCCAGTCTCCATCACATTGTCCACTACCTCAGCCATCAGAAAGAGTCAGGGTGAGCAAAGCCAAAGGCATCCAGCCAAGTCTTACACAAATCCCTAAGATATCTTTTTTCTCTGGATAAATAGATCATGTTGAGGACTTCTATGGTAGAAATGGATCCTGTGGACAGTTTAAGTTTGGTGTCTTTCTAGCTAATATTTTTCCTTCATAGAGCCAACTGATTCACTTTGAATGTGCCTTTTCCATTTTTATAGGCATCTCTTCTGTGTCAGTTAGAATCTTATCTAAAGTGGTAACAGATTCTCAAATGTTCAATATGAACTGAAGAGAAAGAGGAGAAAGACCCTTAGTGAGAGTTCAGTTTGATCTGTAGAATTAAAAAGTTCTGTCTGCAAGCAGATTATACATTTTAAAATTATACATTTTATATGTTTAAATATACACATATTTATCATATACTTGAAAAAACCCACTGTAATTGCCAGTTGGTCAGTTCCAAAGTGGTTCTGAATCTTTCCTTTCTGCCTTCACCTCTTCTGGGGTCAGCCCCCTTTACCTGTATCTTCTTTCTTCACCTAGCATCCATCATTCTTACCACAGAATATTTCATTTCTTTAGCACATACAAGACCTCACATACATGCACACAGTCACCTACATTCATGAATAGCTATCTCATTTTCGAGACCTTGTATAGAATGAAAGTATGGAATTCTGGTTTGAAACTTAAGAATTTTAAGACAGTGACTGAAAAGCATTAAACAAAGCTTAGGGTTCTTCTGAGTTTGGGGAACGTGGGCCCTTGCAGGGTACATGCCCATGGAGCCAGTACTGGGTTCATCAGTAACCATACTCTCACATAGGCACCTTTACAAATACACAGCAAAAAGAATATTCTTATAGCCATTGTGCTTTTTCAGGGTAGCCAATTTTCCTTTCAGTACAATACCGATTCTTCATGACTTGGTCATAATATGTTAACAACAAAAATATTACTTTCTTAAATTAATATTTCTACAGTTTACAAAGCATGTGCATACATCTTTTATCTTTGATCTTAAGAAACTCTTACTATCCCCAATATACCAATTAGCAAACAGGCTAAGTGACTTACTTAAGGTTACAGTAAATGTATATATTTTTATTATAAGTATAACAGAATATTTGAAAAATGTAAAGATAAAGACAATATTTATGACATCCCAAAATTCCACCAGTTAGAGAGTACCACTATAAAAGTTTTATAAGTTCTAGTCTCTTTCTCTATACATTTTATGCAAGTATTTGTGCAGATTTTGTATATTTTTAGATATTGATTGAGATCATATTGTGTGTACTGCTTTATAATCTTTTAAATCTCTTTTCATTTAGTAATATGACATAGGCCTTTTCCATAGTATTAAGCATTCTTATAGAACACTGCGTTTAGTGACCAACTAGTATCCCATCATGGTTGGTAAATAATCAGTTAAGGAATGAGTGAAAAATATTAAGATAGCAAAATTAATGCTAATTCCTTTCTATGTCCTAACTCTTTTACTCTAGATTAAAGAGAAAGAAACTGAGGTTCCAAGAGTTTAGATAATTTGCTGCAAGTTACACAGCCATTAATGCAAAGCTAGAATTTGAACTCAGGTCTCTGTGAAGACAAAGCTGGTACCCAAGTCATTGAACAGTAGTAGTGAACTATGATTTATTACTTTACTCAGAAGAAATGCCCAAGTGTTAGCACATCATGTAGAGCCATGGATACTTTCAAGGCCTGACAGTTTCTCTGCTTTTTGGAAAAGGCATGCAGGAGAGTCTGTGACACTGAGAGAGGGGTCAGACAGACTGTCAAATAGTGATGACAAGCAAGAATCGGGAGCAAACTCTGGGCCAATGAAGTATCACTCCAGAAATTATTGCCTGGTAATGAGAATTCTTTGGGTTACAGATAGTTGAATTCATACATTAGCAACATCTAGCAAAGAGAGTTGCATAATTATGAAAAACAAATGCAGGGATGGGAAATGGATTGGTTTCCATGTTCAGAAAGCAGCATTTGTGATGAATTCCTAAATCATGTATTTGTTGGACTGCATTGTTACTCTCCGAGTGAGAATTTAGAACAATTTTAGAAAAAAACATATTAAAGTCTTCAGGAAAGATCACTTGCAAGTGATTTCCTAGGTGTAATACTTTTTAACCTCCTTATTCAGCCCCCTCTTCTTTATTCAGCTAGTTTCTTTTTGCTATTCTGAATACCAGGAGCCTAGTCCCAAAGGGTAATAGAAAAGAGTCCTGACATACACGTTAATCAGAAGAATATTTCCTCATTCTTTACTAAAAGAATGTCCTCCTAACAGGCAAGGCAATCAGTGGTTGTATTAGCCTCAAGTAAGTGCTGGAACAAATTCATACAAACCTGGATGCTTAAAACAGCAAGTCTTTATTCTCTTACAGTTCTGGAGGTCAGAATTCTGAAATCAGAATGTAGGCAGAGCCATGCTCTCTTCATGTCACGAGGGGCAAAGAGTTTCATACCTCTTCTGGGCTCTGCTGGCTCCAAGTGTCCCTTGGCTTGTGGCTGCATCACTCCAGTCTCTGCTTCCATCTTCACATGGCCTTCTCCTCTGTATCTGTATCCTTTCCTCTTCTGTATCTTATGAGGACACCCTTTAGGATGCCCCTCACTAAAGCAGAATGATCACATCTAGAAATCCTTAACTGACTTATATCTGCAAAAGTCCTTTTGATAATCAGCTCACATTCACAGGTACCAGGGCATAGTCCCTTTTAGGGGGCCATTATTCAATCCATTAGAGAATAGAAAGCTTAGATGTTGGCATATCCCTGTGAAAGTGCTGCTGAGCCTTCCTGACATAGAGGGCTTTCCTACATAGAGCCCTGGGAAGGAAGAAAGGCTTAAAGCTAAGAGATGGTTGGGTCTCTGATTTCCCTGCTTAGCAAAATGATGTCTGTGGGCTCCAGAGAGGTGCTGAGAGAGTTAAAGGAGGGAAAGACCTGTTGGGCCTTGCAGATAGGGCTGCCCACCTGTGTGACAGAAGTGTAGGTGGGGGGAAGGCCACTCAGCAGAGTCCTAGGTTACAGTATTACCAAAGACCCATGTCCCACTTGCCCAACCAGTGTCTGGATGTGGCACTGCCCTGGGACTATTACTGCTGGGCAAGAGGGCACTGCTGAATTGGATGACATATGCTTCCAACCCCACTGGAAGAACAAGGAGTCAAAATAGGAATTGGAGATGTTACTTTTCCAACTGTATTGGAATTTTCTACAGCAATAGAACCACTAGGAAATCACACACACACACACACACACACACACACACATGTGTAAATACATAGAGTCATACATTGTGTAAATGACAGGCTGCATATATGAAAGTAGTCCTATATAGTTACAATGGCAGAAGAAGGCGGAACCTCCCAGGTGGATAGGATGCCTAGAGCAAGAAGAAGTGAGTGAGAAATTTAAGAAGCTGAAATAAATTCCCAATGGCCAGAAAGCAGAATGTGAGGCTCAGGGATGTACAGAGATGTGGCCAGAGGAGTAAGTCTGGAGGCCGGCTGTTCTGTGCCTCCACTGAGATACTATAGAAGTCAGACCTTAACCTGTGAGCACTTGAGGGCCAATAAAGTCTATTGAGCTGGGGAGTGGCATGATCAGACTTATTTTTTCAAAGGGAGTTCTGGTTGTTGTGTGCAGGTGAATTGGAGGGAGGTGGCCAGGATGGGGCAGTAGAAGTATCTCTGAGACACAGTGGGGCATCCATAGTTAGGGTAATGATGAGGGTGGATAGCGCAATGTGTTTAAGAGAGTATGTCAACCAAGATGGTCTCTATTCCATTTACAGATCACTCTTGGGGTTTGAGTGGGTCCATAGGCAGAATGAAACTTTCAAAAGTGTCATCCCATGTGGGGATGGAATGTGACACCCTTCCTTAAGATAATAGCTTCTCTGCTTGTCATTCTACCAACCTCTCCTCTTTTCTGCCTATGTTTAATTCTGATTTGGCTTAGTGACTATCCCTTGGCAAATGCTTGATGTCTAAGCTAGAGTAATCTAGAGTTCTCTTTTTTTAAAAGAAGTTCTAGTGAATTACCTAATATCCAACAGAGAAGAAAGGTGGCTGATCACGTCAACATGAAATGTTTTGCATTCTAGAATCTTTGCAGGGCTGCTCAGAGGCCTAGCAGAAGCCCTTACCCATCCCACCACATCCCCCAGATGTGGAAATCTCCCCTACTCTCCTCTCTTCAGCATCCCCTTGCCTTTCATCGAGAAGACATACACTGGAATAAATTGTAATTGAATGCTATCCAAACTTTCCATACTAAAGTGATTGTAAAATCAAATTGCCATTTTTCCCAAACTTTATGTCATTTGGCATTAGATTACTTTCTTCATGCCAAGACGTGGAGATTATATAATCTCAAAACAGAAGGAATCTTCAAATTTTTCCAAGTCTATAATGTAAATAAAAAAATTATGTGAGGTATATTTGAACATGAACGAAAACTCCAGCTTTGCCTTGGCATCAGGATGGAATGAACTAAGCCCACGCTTGGCATTTGGGCTTCTTGTGCTGACATTTGAACTACACCTCCAAGGCTCTGAATTCTATCAGATGCTTTCCCTTCTCATTTCCAATGCATGCACACATCTTGTGGAACAGAATCCATATGTTTCTTATCCACTTACACTCAAATCATCAAGATATTATTCTGTGATGCCTCTGTGATTTACAGATCTTTCAGTCTTTTCTTTTTTTAATTTGAAAAAGAAAAATCATATTTTTTAAAGTGTCGACTTGAAACCACAAATTTGTACAATGAAGAAAAACATGCGTCTGCTGTTTTCTTTCTTTTTGCTTCCAAGCTTCAAAGGGGGGGGTGGGTATTGCCAACTTGCAAACACATGATTTACCAGAAGTATCCACACCAACCACAGGGACCTGAGTCTGCATCTCTCTCTCTCATTACTGCCATAGTCCCCCGTCATGGTAGGGGAGAGAGAGAGAGAGAGAGAGAGAGAGAGAGAGAGAGAGAGAGAGAGAGAAAGAGAGAGACAGAGAGACAGAGAGACAAAGAATGTGTGTGTGTTTGTCTGTCAGGGGAGAGAAAAGGAAAGGGGAAGGAAGAGAGAATGACCTAGAGGGAAGTTGATAATAAAAGGAAAAAGAAGGAAGATGCAAAGGAAGGTGGAAAGGAAGAACTAAAAATTTTGGAATAAATTATACATTCAGAGGCAGAAGAGAAAATATGCTTATTCAGAAATAGTTTAGGGTAGCCAACTATTTAATTACCTCCATATTAAAAAGGTATTTGTATAATACTATCTATGTACCAGACTGCAGTAGAATAAAGATGGATACAAATTCTTTGACATTCCTTTCATCAAGAAACTAGTGGCTATGGTTTGGATATTTGTTCCCTCCAAATGGCATGCTGAGACTTGATCCCTAATGTTGGAGGCAGGACCAATGGGAGGAGTTTGGGTCATGGGAGCAGATCCCTTCTAGATAGATGATTGCCCTCTCTTGGGGGTAAGTCCTCACTCTATTAGTTCCCTTCAGAGCTAGTTATTAAAAAGAGCGTAGCATCCCTTTTCCCCTGTCCTTCTCTATCAACATGTAATCTCTGCACATGCCAGGGCTCCCCTTTACCTTCTGCCATTAATGGGCACAACCTGAGGCCCTCATCAGATGCAGATGCCCAATCTTTAACTTTTCAGCTGTTCAGAATTGTGAACCAAATACCAACTTTTTTCTTTGTAAATTACCATGCTTCAGGTACTCCTGCATGGCAATACAAAATGGATCGCCATGGAGACACCAGCTTATTTCTTCCCCATTTGAAAATGAGTTGGCTTATGGCTACTTTGGCTAATGGACTTTGGTGAAAGTGATGCTACACCAGTCTCAGGCCCAGCTTTAAGAGGACTAGCATCTTTTTCTCTGGCCTCTGGAACCTTGCTGCTAAGGCCATGTGTAGACCCAGTCAAATGTCCCCACTCAGTTCCTAGGTGACACCCAGCATCAGCTGCTAGCCTGGGGAATGCACCATGTTTGATGTTCTGCTCATCTAAGCTTTAAGATACAAATATTGTGTTAGCATTTTATTACTCTCTTGCTTGGAACCAAAATATTGCTTTTCTGGATTTTGTAACATTGGTGGTCATTGCTTATACCATGGAGTACTTAAGATGAATCGTCAGAAGTTTTATGCCTTCATTGGAATGCATAAATGATATACATTTTTCAAGCCATGAATCTTTTTCTTTTAATTAGGTCATGTGCAAAGAACAATCATTCCCTTCTTAGAAGTTCTTTTCATTTATGCCAAGGCCATCCCGTTCAAGGAGCTTTGCCAATTATTTTTGAATATGACCCTTGTCCTTAATATCTAGCTACTGTCCATCCATATATCACTCCATCTCAAGTCATATTTCAAATATATTAACATCTCATATATATCTAATACATATTATTCATATTAACAACTCACACTCATTTTAATTTCATGGTTTCTTGAGTGGATTCAATCATTTTAGCTTTTGATTTACTTTTCTGGAAACCAGCTTTGCTTTGTTCTCTAGATTCATTTTCTTTGACTTTGATATGAGTAAATTATGAAGTATTGACATCCTCCACCTACACTGATTCCTACCTTGTAATTTTTTTCTTCTCACTACTTTTTGAGAAGTAGTACCATTTTTGAATATTAGTAGGTGCCAGAAATTGTGTTAAGTACAGCACAAATGATATCTTATTTAATTTTCATAATAACCCCTAGAAGTAGGTATGTAGTATAATTTTTCTTATTTTACCATTCATTTTACTGTTACAGAAATTCAGATACTTACTTAAGGTTACACAGATGATTTTGGAACCAGGATTTGAATCCAGATTTATCTTGTGAGATCATAACAAACTTCCTTCCTGTCTTCTTATGTACACTGACTCATACAAAGGAATGCATTTGGTCATTCATCCAGTCATCTCAAAAATTCTTCAGGCATCTTCTGTATTGAATAGTTAAGCTAAAGTGTATTGGATTAAGGGCCAATAAAAATAAACAAGACAGACTTCATGTTCATAAGAATATTTTTCTGGACAAAAAGTTGAGCTCAGAAAACACATTTTGTCAGTAAAATGGGACTACAAATATTTATTTCCATCCTTAATGTATCAATCAGTATAGTCCAGGTTATGATGCAGTAACAAACAACCCCAGAATTACAGTGATTTAAATCAAGGTTAATTTTTTGCTTATGATACTTCTACTCTGGTAGACTATAAATTGAAGAGTTTATAGTCTAATATCTGGAAAAACTTTAAAAACAGAAAACACTATATGCTTAAAATATTATCAGGGACATGAAATTCTGTTAATAAAGTTGGTAATTCCTTCTTCCAGACTATCTAAAGACAGTGGGTGGGATGATATTTAATAGAAAAGTTAAACATCCTTTATTATTTGATTTTCCAACTGATACGTCAGTGCTTCAGCTAACAGCTCTGAGGTAGGACAAATCAGGCTGAGGTAGGACAAATCCTATTGTCAATAACAAAGTCAAAAGCTGGGTAGAGTGTGCAACACACACACACACAAACAAACACACACATATAATCTGAGTAAAGAGTCACAAAAATGGACTGAATTGGAGGATTTAGTATTTTATAAAAACGATTACTCATTAAGGAAAGCCTGACATTCTACACTGATTTTCCCTGAAGGCTTTTTTGTAGCCATGTGCTGAACAAAGAAAGCAAACATAACCCAGCAACAAAGAGGAAGAGAATCCGAGCTGAGCCTTCACTAGTCTCAAGAACCTGGGTAAGTCAGCCCTCTATAACTGTGGGTTCCATATCTGCAGATTCAGACAATTGCCAATAGAAAACATTCAGAAAAAAAGAAAAGGATGGTTGTGCTTGAATGGAGCATGTACAGAGGTATTTTTTTTGTCATCATTTCCCAAACATTGCAGTATAGTAGGTATTTCCATAGCATTTACATTGCATTGTGAGAAATTATAAGTAATACAGAGATGATTTAAATACAGGAGGATATGCAGAGGTTATATGCAAATACTATGCCATCTTACATACAAGACTTGAGCATTTGTAGATTTTGTTATCTCCAGGGATCTGGAACCAATCCCCATATCAGAGATGAAGGCATGTGTACTACCCCTCAGGAGTAAGGGAAAGCCAGAAATTAGAGAAAGCCCTATAAAGACTAAACACAATTTCTAACCATTTCAATTTATAACTGAATTAAGGGATCTGCTTTTATTTTAGCCATCTCCAATAAGCCAAAGAAAATCGTGTTTGAATTTATATGAAATCTTACATTTTTATTTCATAAATAATGTATGGAATTTAATAAAAATTACTAGGCATACCAATAAACAGGACCATGAGAGAGAAAAAAATGAAAAAAGAAAATAGGCAATATTGGAGCTTTCAGATACATACTTAAAAAGAAAACTGTAGTTAACATGTTAAACAAAATAGATAACAACATGAGAAATTTTACCACAGAATTGCAGTGTATAAATTCAATGGAAATGGAATTAAATAGAAATTCAAGAATTTGAAAATTCAGTAATTAATCTGAATTAATTGTGCAATAGCTGTGATTAATAGCACATTACATAGCTGGAGTGCAGATCAGTTAACTAGAATATGCGTCAGTAGAAAATACCCAAACTGAAGCAGGGAGGAAAGACTTCTGCGCAATAAAGTAGAAAATATTTTTGTGAGAAAGTAAAATGGACCAAAGAAATGAAAATAAACATTAGGCAATCGATAAATAATTTAAATTATTTATAACTTAGAAAATTAGTAGTATAAAAATGACTGTTTTCATCACACCGAACTTTTGATTCAATACAATCTAAATTAAAATCAAAATGGGTTTGTATTTATGTGTGTAGAAATTGACAAGCTGATATTAAATGTATGTCCAGGTGCAAAGGACTAAGAAAAGCTTGTCTATCTCCAAGAAGAATAAAGTTGGAGGACTTAAGTGATCAGATTCCAAGATTCACTAAAATGTTGTAGTTATTAAGATAATATGGTATCAGTGCAAAGGTATACAATGAAAATTAGTACAAGTCCTTTTGGAGTAATAGATCTATGGGAAAAAAGATAGAAAAATAAGAGAGAAATAAATACATCCAATGTAAAAAGGATGGTCTTTTAAAAAGGATAGCCATATTGAAAAAATGGCTTGGTGGCTGTATCACAGTGGTTATGGCCCAGCCACGTGCACGGAGGCTGGCCGGTTTGAGCCCAGCCTGGGCCAGCTAAACAATAATTACAACTGCAACAAAAAATAGCTGGGTGTTGTGATGGGCACCTGTAGTCCTAGCTACTTGGGAGGCTAAGGCAAGAGAATTGTTTAAATCCAAGAGTAGGAGGTTGTTATGAGCTGTGATGCCACGGCACTCTACCAAGAGCAACAGAGTGAGACTCTGTCTCAAGAAAAAAAAAAAAAAGAAAAAGAAAAACTAAATTTCAACCTCTATATCACTTCATACACACAAATTAACATAGGTGGGTTGTAAATCTGAATGTGAACGGTTAAGTTAAATGTCTTCTAGAGGATAATATAAGATTATTTCTTCATTGCCTTCATGAGCCAGGCAAGATCCTTAACTTGGACACAAGAAAGCATGAAACATAAAGGAAGTTTGATGAACTGAATAAATTAAAATTAAGAATTCTGTCATGTAACACCATTAAGTGGGTCAAAGTGCATGTTACATGGTGGGAGAATGTATTTGTAAAACATATATTTGACAAGGGACACATGAAAATCAGTAAGAAAAAGATGGACAACCAAATAGAAAATGGGCAAAAGTTTTGAACAGGCACCTGTAAAAAGAAGCTATTTAATTTGCCAATAAGCATATGCAAAGATGTTCAACCTAAGTTGAATAAGGCAAATGCAAATTAAAATTAATAGTGGAATAGCATCACTCCTCTGCCAGAATTACTAAAACTAAACAAACAAAACTTATAATACTATTGTCATTAAGAATGGGGAGTTATTGGAACTCTCACTTTCCTACATTGCTTGTGGGAGTGTAAATTAGTATTATGGCTTTCAAAAAAAACATTTAGGAGTATTTGCTGAAGTTAATTGTATTGATACCGTGAATGAATACACTAGAATGAACACACTAGAAAGTGTGTTCTTGGTCTATACATCACTGAATTACAGATAAGTATAATAAATGCCATGTAAGAGAAGATTCATAGCAGTCCTGGTTCTAATAGCCCCACATGTTCATGAACCGTAGAATGACTCAATTGGGTATTCATACAATTGGATGCCACACAGAAATAAAAATAAATGAATGAGTTATTGCTACATGCAATGTGAATGAGCATCACAAATGAAGAGAGAAAGATGTAGATACAACAAAAAGCTCAAACTCTATGATTCTCCTTACATAAAGATCAACAAAAGGCAGACTTAATTTGTATTGAGAGTGGTCAGGGTGGGTGGTTTCTACCTTTGGGGAGTAGAGGGAGTTGCAGGAGGGAAATTCAAGGGGACTTTTGGGGAACTGATGTTTCATTTTCTTATTTGTATGGTGGTCACATGAGTCTGTTCATTTTGTGAAAATGAATCCAGCTTTATAGTTGGAATCTGAATGGATGTTATACTTCCATAAAAATATATTTTTAAAAATACTAAAACTTCTATAGGATAAATACATCTAGCAATTGAAAAGCATCATTCTTATCAAAGAATTCTTATAATGATAGGTATTGAAAGAGATTTAAGTTTTAATATTGTTGTAATTGAATCATTCTACAAGGTAGAAACAGTATCATATGTTTACTTAAATGTCTTCTATGATGCAAGTAATAATGTGTCAGAATAAAAATGTGAAATAAAATAATACTTATGATTCTTTTGCATTTTAATTTTAACTCCATTGCATATAAATAAGCAAACTAGAAAGATGAATTTATAGGCTTTAAAGGAAAACTTGTTTCAACAATGGAATTAACTTGTTAAAATGTTTTTTTCATTGTTTCTGTATTTTATTACATAATCAAGTAATAATGATGAGATTCATCCTTTATAATTCTATAACATCAGTGTTCAAAGCACATAGTCTCACTTTAATTCTGCTCCTGTTTAGATAAAAAATAATTGAGGTAATTCACTGTTGATTCATCCCTATAATAACTCTATAGAGTAGGATTGGAAAGAATGACTCTACTTGCTTTTAAAGATGACAAAACCGGGAGGGGGCGTTAACGTACTTGTCCAAGATCACACATCTAGTAAAGTACAAACCAAGGCCCAGGATGCAAATGTTGTAACATTGATCGATGCTGGTTTTTTCCCCAGTAAGTTCCCATTTGCCTCCTCTCTACCTTGATTTGGCCTGAAAAAGCTTATTAGTTTCTGGTCTACCAGAGCAGAGCTCAGACAGTGGTAAAAAGGAAAGTTGTGTAATAGGACAAGGCTGAGTTGAAAAGGCTGGACATCTGGGTTGAGGCAAAATTGGCTTCCAATTTCTATAGCAAACCATATGGCAAGAAATAGAAAAAGGATAATCACCTCCATAGTTTTCATTAATTCAAATAAATAAATAAATAAATAAATAAATAAATAAATAAATAAATAAATAAAATGGGAAATATATAGAAGGATATGCTAAAAAAAAAGACACATTTCAAAATGTCTCAAAATGACACATCTATTTCTTAAAAGTTTCCATGGTTTTATAAAACTAAAACTTAAATTTCCTAACATCTTTCTACCTCCCACTTAGTACAGTTTTTCTGGGAAATTGCTTTGTGAAAATGCTGGCTGCCTGAAGAGCGCATGAAGAGAAGCCTGATGGGAAGGAAACCTCAATTCTGCATTAAAATTCAAGAGAGGCAGCAAAGGACTCTGAGACTCCCAGTTGCCTGGTTCCTATAGCTTTTTTCAAAGGGCCTTGACTCACTGCCTTTGCACAGATCTGAACTAATCTCTCCTTTCTCTACCTCAGAGCTGCCTGCCTATCCCTTAAGAGAGAAAGAAGCATGATTGTAAATCATATATTCCCTTGCATACAGTGACTTAGTGATCACAAGATGAAATGGCAGGGGGCCTTTGGGTTTATTTTTGGGATAAGCTGTCCATTCTCTGTGGATACAAAAAATACTTGACCAGTTAGGCCTCTCTTCTCTCTCCCTACCAAATTGGTCCTTTCTCCATCCTATTTCTGTTTCTTCTTGTCACTCATTTTCCCTAGAGATCAGAACTGATCTCTTACCCCATCTAATAGTCCAACATGCACCATTTTTCCCACAAGTTCCCATCTCAAGTATTGGAATTGGTCTCTGGAACCCAATAAGATCTCTCCCTCCCACAGATTGTTTCTAGTCTTATCTTTTGTTCACCTCTTTGATAGGCTTCAGGGTTGAGGGCTGCATGCACAACCATGTAAGCCATTGCTAGGTTCTGACCTCGTAAGTGGGACCCCAGATGACTCTGTCAGTGGAGTCCTCCTTGCCAGAGTCCATCTGCCTGTCATTTATTGATGGCAAGGAGCAGAGGGCAATGGTGGCCCCAACACTTTATGGAAGATTATTTTATTGCCTTCCATTAAAATTTAGGGGTAGATGGTTTCACCTTTGGTGCAGCAGATAGTTTCTGCTGTCAATGACCCAGGCTGTTTCTAGTCTTCCTTCTCTGATCTTTGCCTGGTTCAATATTTGTCTTAATGCTTGTCAACTCACATAAGTCAACTCTTGTCATAAGATTGCTGACTTATCTCCAGATGATACATCCTCAATCCAGCTACCCAAGCAGGAAGGATGGAAGGAAGAAACTGACCCAAAGGACATTTTCTTCCAGAAGCTGTATTTGATTTAAAAAGTGAAAGCTTTCTAATATGTGTCCCTTAATGTCTCATTGTAGAGAACTAAGGCACATTCTCATGTCTAGTTGATTGCTGGTGATGAACAGTAGTATTTCCATGGCGGCTTCAGGCAAATCAAGATTCATCCTAACTTCAGGATAGGCCCAAGCTCCTGAGGATGAAAGAACTTATCTTTAACATTTCTAGCACAAAATTGAGGAGGAACAGCTATGGGGTCAAAATGGAACCATGAAACCAGTCTGGAGTTGAGTTTGCCTACAGGCCTCTGCTCCTAGAACCTGCCAGTATTCTTATTTGTCCTTGACTAATTGCCACAGTCAGTACAAGATAAACATTGAATGCACCATTCATTGTGCATGGATGGGTGGAAACATGAGGGCTTGATGAATTTGTGTGTGTGAGCATGCCTTGCTCCCTTACTCACCACATAATTACCAAACCTTCCTCTTTATGCTGGTATTTTTCTCTATGAAGAAGCTGCTTCAAGTTCCCTTGTCACAGTTGGTAGTGATTTTATCCCTCTGCCTTCTCCATTTCTAACTGTAAACTCTCAGGCTTCCAGGAAGCTTGATTCTGTCATGTTCCTCTTTCTTTTTTTTTTTTTAAATTTTATTTATTTATTTTTTTTATTAAGTCATTTGTACATAGATCATACATAGATTTGTGCCATTATAGGATTTGATGCGTTGATTATTGGTATAAATTGGAGTGCTTACATACTGGAAAATATTCTTCTTAGTAAAGTATCTCAGGAATGGAAAAAAATATCCAATGTACTCAGCACTACTATGTTCCTTTTTCTTAAGTGGACTTTTCTGTGCTCATCAGCCCCTTTCCCTCTCTCCACTGCCCTTCCTCCTCAGCAGGGCTTCCTGGCTGGTCTACCTGCCACCAGTCTAATGCTTCCTATCTTTCAAAGTCGGGTTTACTCAAGTGTAATTCAAATATAGTAAAATTCACCATTTTTAGGTGTACATTTTTAGGTGAATGAGTTTTGGCAAACAACTGTGAAGTCGGCATTTGCAAACTAGACAGAGACCATCTTCATCTGTCCATAGTCCCTTTTTGATCGTCACTCTTGCTTCTTGGTGGTTAATCCTGTCCTATTACCCTCCACCCTCAGGAACCACTAATCTGATTTCTGTTCCCATAGCTTTTTGCCTTTTCCTTAATGTCATATAAATGAAATAATGCATATGAGACTCCTTCATGTGGCCTGTCCCCATAATTGTTTCTTTTTATTGTTGAGCCGGAGCCTATTGTAGAGATTCACCATCATTTATTTGTTTATCCAGTCACCTGCTGATGGACATTTATATTGTTTCCAGGTTTTGGCTACTATATCTATATATTATCTAATGGGTGGGTGCTATGAACATTCACTAACAAGTCTTTGTGTTGGCATACTTCTAGTTCTTTTGAGTACCTCGCTAGCAGTGAAATTGCAGTGCCATGTGGTGAATTTATGTTTGCTGTTTTAAGAAAATGTCAGAGTGTTTGGGAATTGAATATTCTCTATTCACTCCAGAAAATTTGAGGATTCCAGTTTTCCCACATTTTCACCAAAACTTGTACTTTTACGTCCTTTTAATGATCGCCGTCTTAGTGGACGTGGTGTGGCATTTTATCGTGGTTTCCCTTTGCACCACCCTAACAATGTTGATCGTCTTTTTCGTGTTCCTGTGCACCTTCTTCAGATCTCTTGCCTGTTTTACATTGGGTTGTAAGAATTCCTGACGTATTGTGAATACAAGTCTTTTATCAAATGTGTGATGCCTACATGTGTTCTCCCAATCAGTGGAGTGTCATTCTATTTTCTTCATGGTGTCTTTTGAAGCACAACAATTTTAAATTTTGATAGAGGAGAGGGTACGTCTCCCTCTGCCTCTACTTCGGTGGCAATTTTAGCAGGGACTAATTCTCCCCTGAGGTTCCAGTTCCCAGGCTCTGGTAACTTCACAGCTTCCTTTCTTTTTTTCTGACCTAAGGTCAGAGTGGAGCAACTTCTTTTTACTCATCTCTGGACAGCCTGGTCATCCCCTTGGAAGTTAGCCTTTTCCAACAATCTTGCAATTCTTACTGATAAAACATTGCTGCCAGATACGACCTCTTAAAATACCCTTTAATGTCTATTGTTATGGATCCTTCTACATTCTTTTCATTAACCTCTATGGTCCCACTGTATCTTCCTTTTCCTGCTAGGAAATCCTCTTACTTTAGAATATTGCATCTCCTGATGTTATTCAACTATAAACTCTCTCTCTTCTTCTAGACTGCGGTTCATTCCCTGAGGGCACAGGCCATCTGCCACTCATGGTTTTTATCCTCAGGCAGTGGCCCCATTTATATGTGACTTCAATCTTACAATAGGAGCCTACTGTTCATGAGAAGAGTATGTGTAGTGATGACTGTGTAAGAATATCAGACTATGGCCATTTGAGGAAGGATCATTTTTAGACTCAGCTTTTTGGCCAGTGGTTCATGCAACAGAAGGAGTGTAGAATGGCTCTTCTATCATCACAGCACAGGTATGCTGCTGTTGGCAGAAACATCTGCAGAGCTTGAGTGCACAGAGCTAAGTTTGATAGGCAGTGTTGATACCTTGTGAAACTTCTCTGCTATTCTTGCCTTATCTTGTACATATACACACATAAACACATACACACACATATACACACATGTAGTTTTTCTCTTCTCTACCAAGAAATTGCTATTTACTTTCCAAAGTCTGTGTTCTCTCAAAATTCATATGTTGAAATCCTAACCTCCAAGGTTAGGAGATTAGGAGTTGGGACCTTTGGAAGGTGATTCAGTCGTGAGGGTGGTGCTATTAAAATTAGTACTTTAAAGAGCCCAGGGAGACCTGTGGCTCTTTTCCCATGTGAGGACCCAGCAAGAAGGCACCATTTATGAACCAAAAAACAGACCTGATGCAGACACTCAGTCTATTGGTGGCTTGATCTAGGAATTCCCAGCCTTCAGAACTGTGAGAAATACATTTCTGTTGTTTATAAGCCACCCAGTTTATGGTCTTTTGTTATAATGGCCCAGACTAAGACATAGGTCTTAAAAATTCAGTCTGCATATTATTCTCTCTGAGAAGTTACTTGTGGTCCCACTAGTCAGAATTGATGGTTCCTTCCTCTGAGCTTCTGTAAAAATGTGTGCCTGCCTGTGTAACTAACTGTGTGTCTGTTTCCCTCTCTAGACAGGTGGTTATTTTGTTTGGGACCAGATCATGTACCTTTTCATTTTTTAGAGCTGGCACATGTTTGTTTAGTGAACTCAGTCTTTTTCAGTTTGAGGTACATTTCACATGCAGAGGTGATGGTGAGAAAAAAATAGTGTTTAAAATCTGAACTTCATTCTGTGCTGATTATTATCTAGTTTCTATAGAAGTGTGATGTGAAGTAGGTCATCATTGCCTATTTCAATGTTTCTTTTGGACAAGGGAAATAATTTCCCTACCATTTTCTATCTGTTCTATTATTTCTGTTAGTCATATGAACCTTCTCCACTTCGTAACCTATACACGTCATGATGGCTTCCCTCCAAATTTTATTTTAAGGAAATATTTTTTGTTTCTACAGCTTTGTGCAGTCATATAAAATGCTTTAATTTAGAAATTCTACATTCTAGAAAATGCTTCTCCTTAGCTATGACAAATATAATTCTGAATATCATTATCAGACTTACCTTGCTATAAGCCTGCTAACTGCTCTCTCTGGCTCTCTATTATCCACTGCAATGCCTACCAAAAATTCCTCTTTATGTTCAGCTAAACCTCCAGACTCATAAGTTATCACAGGATACATTGGATATTCCTCTTTTCAGAAGACTTGGGAGAAGAGCTACAGTTTGCCATCTTAGCAGTATTCAGCTTTCTTCTCAGTGGGAGTTGTTCTAACAAGTCCTCTACACCTGTGGCTCTGACCCCAGACCAGAACCTTTCTATGGCCTGTTGGGAACCAGGCCACACAGCATCATGGCCTGAGCTCTGCCTCCTGTTCCATCCTCTCATCCACCCCTCATCCATGGAAAAATCATCTTCCATGAAATGGTGGGTCCTCGGTGCCAAAAAAGCTGGGGACCAGTGATCTACATAGCAGGGAGATGAACCCACATTGGGTCCCTATGGGATTTACCCTGGCTTCAAACCTTTATGCCCTCAAAGTGTACCAACATGCCTGTAATATCTGCAGAGGTGCAACCCCTTCTAGGGTCCATTTGTCTATTTGCAAGAGTCACCATGCTATTATAAATTCTTCTTCAGTGAAGTCTCCAAACAGTGTGCCCTAACTGGGTTCATTTATAGTTTACTCCAATCCAGATGTGAGATACCCATCAGGGTCATTTTTATGATAATAAATGTCATGTAGGAACACAGTGGACATTTTAAACTTATCAAGTACCAGGACAACGCAGCTAGTCCAAGGTCAAATTCTGATATAGAAGGGGAGAAGATTCAATTGATCAACACTTTGCCCACACCATGTAACATAACAGCCACATTTCTCATCACTCAAGGTCGTCTACAGCCACAGGGTAAGGGGTTCTTCCAGGCTTATTCACCCTCCCCTCTCATCCTAAGCATCAATTACATCTAATGTTCACCGTTTTCTGAAAACATGTTGCTCAAATGTCTCACCCCGAAGGTTTCCCCACTTATAACATTCCCTCCCATGCCATTTTCATTCTCTCTTTTCCAACTCGTATTTCCTTGTGAATCTCCATACCAAATGTGATCCCTTCTGTTAAATGCTCCCTGATGTGACTCTCAAGGCAGATTTAGTCATGCTCGTATCTCTTCCCCTTCTGCATTTTATTCAGGCCACTATTTAAAACGATCAAAGACAGAGAGAAAGAAACAGATAGTGTCACCTTGAATTTTAGTAACTTCCTCTTGAGCCCTCGACAAGATTGGTTGACCCTAGTCTTTATCTTTGAGTCCCTGTACCAAGCCAAGCACAGACCTGTAGGTACCCCACAGATACTGTGGAGAATTTCTATTGATTCCAATAATAGATCTCCCAGAAAGTTTCTGAATGATTTTTAAGGTACAAAGAGCGAGAGTTCCCAATATTTTATAGAGGTCTATAATAACAGTAAGTATTTCTTGAATGCTTAATCGATAGATGTGGTTTACATTGTCCTTCCTAGTTAACTATTACTTTACTTCTATGAGGGCAGTGCTATTATTGGCCCCATTTAACAAGGAGGAAACTCAGGTGTAGAGATGCCCAGTGACTTTCCTGTGGTTACTGTCTGAGGTAGACCTGGCATTCAGACCTAGGTAGGCAGCTCCAGCGTCTGACTCATACCTCTGTGCTAATCCATCTCTCTCATGCCTTGAAGGACATAGGAGAGGAGCAAAGCAAGCCAAGGGCTCCGGGAATTCTTTATCCTGACTTTCTGAAAAGGTCAATAAATTCCAGTCACTCACTTTGCTCCACCCAAGAGACTTTGAAGAACAATTTCAACGTCATGTTTAAATGTCACCTGTATGATCCCACTAGAACAATTGATAAACTGAGTAAAATAGTATATTTATTGTCATATTTGAGAACTTTGTAGAGATGAGTTTTTATAACACTCATACAATATACTGTGACATTTGACATTGAATCTTAAAGATCATTTTGGCTACTTGGGTCAGCATTGATAGGTGTGTGATATTTTTAGGCAGTGTATTAGTAAATGTTTCATATACAGAGAAACCAAGGCAGGAGCAACATATACAGTTCCAGGGAGATATTTTTCAGGTGTCAATTTTGGCATCATTGGACTTGTAACTGTACATATTATTCTAACACAGATATCTCCAACAAATAAATTGATCTGTGATCCATTTGTCTGGTGTAAGAACAATAGCATCTATCACTTAAAGAGGTTGTCCAACAGTAATGTGTGATGTTTTATCCTTTACCTTTGACATTTTATAATCCTACAAGTTGCATTTTATCCATATTTAATATCCATCAGGTACATTAAAATAAAAATATTTTGAATTATCTCTTGGAATATTTTTGTCCAAATCAGTAAGTGGTATTAGTTATAGTCCCAAGGTACTAAGAAGGATATCCAGACAGGATGGAAGTATCTGTCCAATTAATGAGACTCTTCCAGAACATCTTTTATTTTTTTTAAAGAAGATATGGTTCAATTTTATTTGACTGGTATTTTCGACCTAACAAACTTAGGGTGCAGGAAATGAAATAGTATCTGTTCATTTGTTTATTCACTGAAGCATTTAAAAAGTCTCTTCTCGGGAGCTTTATTCTTTGGAAGAGGTTATGGTGATACTTTCATTCATTGCTTATGTCCTGGATTATAATGTTTTTTTCTTACCAGCCTGAAAGCCAGATCTAGACTTAAGGAAATCTATTACTGTTGAAACAGTAATATTCCACTTGTCAACAGGAAGATTGATCATCAGTTAAATCAAAAGTAGGACTCTGAAGTATTTTCCTCCCTTATACACCTAAAGATACCTGACTCTAACCTAGAAGTATTAACTCTAGGGTTATAAAGACTTAATGCCCCTTTAGGGCCTGCCCATTACCAGAGTTTCCAGGCCTGCAGATAAAGGATACTAGTCTTGGTCATTCCTCGAGGTAAGTAGGTGGCAAATGGAAACTCTCATAATTTTCAGATGGCTCTGCATTTTGGGGGTAAGGACCGGGCCTGTGGAGAGTTTTGTAAACTATATTCATTTGTCTATCCATATCCTCCATCCATCTGTCTCCATCCATTTTTCTCTCTCTCTCTCTCTCTCTTCAACCATCCTCTCTCTCCATCCATCCATCCATCCATCCATCCATCCATCCATTATCCATCTCATTTGCACTAATCCCTAACATGAAACCAGCTGACTCAGAGTGAGCCTTCTGATGTATTTTAACCTTGGAGTCCTCAGGGTGACTCTTGGTCTTTGGAGACCATGGTTAATGTTGGTGCTGTTGTTAATCATACAGCCATGGGGACAGTGGGGCTTGTATGCATTTTACCTTTATGACTCTCCGTCTCACCATGCATAGCTATTCACTGAGCCCACTTCAGCCCAGGGATTCACATTTTTTTTTTTTATTGATAACTTCCATTTTTGGTTTAGTTGTGAATTAAATGTTAATACATGGAGATTTAAAGAAAAATCAGGTTACCACTGGGGTATTTTGCTCTGTTTGCAAATAAATCCTCTCAGATCCAGGAATGTAAAAATCGACCCAATAAGAAGATATAAAGTACAAAAACAAACTGTAACCAATATGTTTAAATTATGCTTATTATACTTTCATTATTTTTCTTGTGGCATTATTACACAGTAAGTAATTCAGTATCATCAATACTACCTTATTTGTACAGTCTCCTTTTGCAGGGCTGTCAAACAGCTTAATTCCAGGAATGAAGCCTTTCATCCTTGCAGAACCTATCTGAGGAAAACATTTTTGGGGGCTTTTGACCCCCACGGGTTGCAAAGCATAAAACCAATGATGCCTTAGATTAGGTTCTCCCCTCTCCCAAATGATGTTTTGAAAGAGCATCATATACGTGTCCAGAGTGAAGGGAACAAAAATTCAAACCCATCTCCTTGAGCCATAATGTTTATGTACTGGTATGTCATTTGATGCACATTGGGTGGGGTTGTGTGTGGACTCTCAGAGCTGATCGGGCACTGAGTGGTCCCCACCCTCCAGCTTTGTCACACCAAGAAAGAAGTATTTGAAGCCTCTGTTCATATGTAACGAAGTCACCTCCTATCATGGCCATTTCCTCTCAGTGTTGACTCATAGAATGTTTCCACTTAAGTCCGACGCCCAGTCGTCCTCACAAATTCCGTTAAGCAACAGCTCCCCCATCTCGCTGTCCCCATCTTGCTGTGCACTCCCTCGGAGTTTTATTTTCACTACTCTCACTCTTAATTTCCTGAGGTCCCCCCCCAGACCTCTGGTCCCGCCATTTCCTTTTAATCTTTCAGGGTCACCTGGCCTGCTTCCTTCTCATCCAGTCCAGGCTCTTTGGTTTTCAGGACACATTAGTGTTCACTGGCAATCCACGTGTCCTGTCCTTAGTCTTCTTGCCATTCAAAGCTGGCAAAATGCCACCTGGGACACAACCACAGATGAACTGCTCCACTCTCAAGTGTGGGTGGCTGACTGGCTGGAGAACGTCACTAAGATCCTTCAACCGCTCCCCAGGAAATTGCCGTGACTTACCAACCTTCAACTCTTCCCCCAAGCCTTCCGGTCTCACAGAAAATCACCTGGCCCATAAGCACAGCCAGAGTCCCTGCAGCTTCCTGCCTCAAACCCCCAGATGGAGGTGTCAGCACTGGGATCCTCTTCGATTCCTTCTCCTTGTTCTGGCTCTCCCCCACCTCCCAGCTGCCCTCCAGACTTCTGTCCCTCCCACTTCCTCAGGACCTTGTCCCTTCAACCATCATCCCTCTCTGCTATATCCTCACATCTTCCTCCCCACTAGGTCCTTCCCTTAGAATAGAGGAATGTGTGTGTAGTTCCCTCTATACAAACACTCATGCAATCATGTTTACAAAATTATTCCCATTCAACATTCTTTTCTTAACTTCTCAATTCCAATGGTGACCATCTTTCCTCACTGCAGACTCCCTATCCCATGTAGTCACCTGCAGCCTGGATATAATGTGGAATTCTTCCTTCGTGAAAACCTGAACCCAGGTGTCCCCCTCTCTGCCCGTAATACTGTGCTATCTTTTGGCATCATTCTACATGCTTACTACACCTGCTACTTTATCTCTTGGAGGCTCTGACTGGTTCTCATTCCTCACTGCTTCATACCTATCACTAAGATAGAAATGTCTTGCCTTCACCTTGCAATGTCAACCTCCCACCACATTCTCCAGCAAACACCATCCCCTGGACCAATATAACTGTCTACCTTTTCACACCAGGACTGCTGGGGAAACTCATATACTATGTTGGTTGGTTCCCTACATAGCCATTGCCTCTAGCTTGAGCCAGAAACTCAACTCTACCCCACTTTTCTACAAATCCTATGATATGCCCCTCTTCTATTTTCCTAAAAGTTTTTCTACAGTCTTCGAATCCCCCTTGACACTCTCTCCTTTCCCTTTGGAAAGATAATGTCCACTCTTAATTTTCTAAGACATGAAAATCAACACAAAGTAACATTTTCATTGTTTTGTCCCAAGTACTGATTACACTCAGAGTTCTGAAGTATCTGGGGAAGCTAACCTCTTCTTCCCACCCATATTCCCAAACGGCCTCCAGTTCCTACCCCTACCTGCTTCCTTACTAAACACCTCCTCCTCACTCCCTGTAACTTCTAGCAGCTTTTATTCTATCACCTATTTCCTCTAAGCATATAACCATATTAACTCTCTCCATGTAGAAACAAAAAGTGAAGTTAAGAGCAAAACACAGAATTCACTCTTGATCTTCTAGCTTCTTCTACCATCCACTTTCTCGTTCTCTCTTCACAGGCCAACTTTGGGAACTGATGGTCTCTACTTCATCTCATAGACCTCTAGGGACCTTGTTTCTGTCCCATCACACCACCAAAACCATCCTTAGATTACTAGAACCTTCCTATCAGCATGACCTTCCATTTCATGTTATTCCACTTCCTCGGGCACTTTGTTGGTGGCAACAATCTCGCCCTGGTCTTCTAAGATCATTTGCTCCAGGTTATCTCCCTCCTCCGCTGACCATGCTCCCTCGCTCTCCCCCAGCTCCTTTTTGCTATCGTGCGTTTCTCAATTCAAGGCTCCTATCAGAATTCCTGCAAAACCCGCCTCTTCGTTCTAGTACTTGATGAAAAGTTTCCTAAATGAAGCCCTTAGCACATTGAAGGTTATCATTTATAGTTACTTACCGCTGTGGAAACTTGCCATCCTGACACATCATTTCGATATTTGTATGCTCTTGTCATCTGGCCTGTGAGTTCCTCCTGGGCAGGGTCACAGCCCCATGTCTGGTAGTGGCTTAAAGAGAAGACAGGCAGCCGCGCTTGCTGAGGTTAGCTGAGCTGCACTCTTATCCTTTCTCCCTGTCGTCCGTCTGTATCATCTATCAGCCACCCTTGCAGAAGGGCAGTCTTGTTCTTTTTCTTGACTCTTATTTTCATCCTTACCATAGTTTGAAAACTCTTGGAGGCACAATTCTTCCCAACATGATTTCTTACTCCCTTCTATAGTCATCTTCCTTCCTTTTTTTTTTTTTTTTTGTAAGTGTTTTCTTACATCTAACTTAACCAGAGAATTTATGTTTGGCCACCTCTTTAGACACTTCCCTGTTTTCTTCCCAGTTGGGATTATGCTCCTAACGAGGCCTCTCTATTCCTCATGTGGTGGCCTGCTGTTTCACCGGCAAGTCTTAGAATTCCACTGATGTTTGCTCTAACCTCCCAGAGCTTTGCCTTCTGAAAAGCTGGTCACTCACAGACAATCTCCAGTTCACCCATCCCTGACCATGGTAGGCTCAAGAGTAACCTGCTCCTTTTTCTCCAGGCCCTGTCACTTCCTTGTTGGTTAGAATAGATCCAGAGAAGCTGTTCTGCTTTGCTTCCTCTTTGGATGGAAGTTGACTTCTAGCCTGTGTTGCCGTGGGCTCCCCCACAAGGCCCGCTCCCTCCACTGTCCCTCTGCTTCTCTGGTGCCATCTGTGCCATCTGATCCATGCCTGGAAAACATCAGCGCTTCCTCCTTCTGGATGGGTGGGGTCCTCTGTAGTCCCTCTCTCTTTCTTTCCTTTAATCTTCAACCAGAATTTGTGCAGTACAATTCCACCAGAGCAGTCCCATATTCCACTTCAGTTGTATGCGGCTTTGACTGGCTTAGCTATTGATTCTGCTTCTTTTAAACAAAGCATTTCTTAGAACTTGATGTCCAAGGTTAGCTAAGAACCTGCTTTCTTAAAACCTGGCGAGGGCCAAAAATGGCATTTACCTTCTTTCATTAAAATCTATTGTACATTTTACTTATTTAACTATTTTTACACCTGCCGACTTGCTATGTGGACATAAGCACTAATTCTTTGTTCCTTGCAGATAATCCTTGACTGTGGCTGACTCGGCACCAGTGGTATGTACTATTACTTTTTCTGTTTTCTACATAAACTTTCATAAATATATTTGATTTTACACTTTTTTTCAGAGCAAAGCCCTGACTATTTTTATTCTTTATTTTTAAATTTTAACTCTTAAAATTTTTTATTTATTACCTCTTATTCAATTTTTTGCAGAAAAAAGTTAATTATGAATTAGAACATTATTATTTTATTATTACTATTTGAGCATTTTTGGAGCTTATCTTCATAATAGATGCATTATTTCCAAGAATCCATATTTCAGTCTA
Source organism: Arctocebus calabarensis (assembly GCA_963573935.1). Taxonomy (NCBI): domain Eukaryota; kingdom Metazoa; phylum Chordata; class Mammalia; order Primates; family Lorisidae; genus Arctocebus; species Arctocebus calabarensis. The sequence goes on along the minus strand of CAUYON010164827.1, from coordinate 34,970 downwards.
ATCATCTATGATATGGAAAATTAAATGCTGTCCTGAGAGTAATAGTGATAGTACTGCTAGTAGCAGCCACAGTCATAGTTACCATTCACTTAATGAATTTGTATTAAGTACCTGCTATGCACCAAGCACCCTGCTGTATGCTGGGTAAAAAAATACTGGGATATAGTCAAACTATTTGTGGTTCCACTGTCTATAGGGAAATACACATTTTCACACAAAGAAATAAAAATCAGACCTGTGGTGCCAACATGGCAGAGACTGTTGGTCCCTCACCCAATCTTCTCTCTAGTGCTTGGGGTGTTTCTGACTTAGCTGGAGTCACGGCTGTGACACAAAGACCACATCTCCCTCTTAACTGAGAGGCAGGCTTCTATTTAATAAGCACTTCCCTGGCACTCCCTGGCTTCCAGTCACTCTCCTAAGTCCCTTCCATATACTGGCTTGTTTTATTCCCTTGAGCACCCTGTGGGGTGTATACCTTCATCATTCTTCTTTTACAGATAAGGAAACCGAGAAGCAGAGGGATTAAAGGTCACACATCAGTAAGAAGACACAGGGGTATGAATTCAGTTAGTCCATATTTGGAGGCAGCAGGGCCCCAGGGCCCCATGTATATGTCTTTCCACAGCTTATGATTGTGTGACCTGTATGTGTACACACAAACCTGAAGAGTCTGTGTGCGTGCTTATGCAGAGGTCAATTATCTCACCAGTCCTTCAAGTTCATACTATAAATTCATTCTTGCTTTCCCCATGGCATCAACTCAGTGGGCGCCTATGCTGCCAGTCTGTGGACACTGTTTGATGGAAATTATAGATGATTCTCAGAAAACTAATCCCCACTGTGGGGAGGGAGGCTATTCAATTATACATGCCTCCAACATCCAAAGGACATTTGGCAGCTCATCTGATACCTCCAACTACTGCTACAAACAGGAGATGAAGGAGTAGGAGATGAACAGGGCCCTGATGCTGTTTTAGACATAAGAGAAGTCAAAGTCTAAGCAACACTGTGACTATGATCATTTTAGAAAGATGCTTTGCTTATTACACATATGCCGTTCTGCTGAAACTAAATGTCGGAGGGAAAAACTTCTTTCTAACTATCTGATCTCCATTTGGTGGTCAGTGCCAAATGGACTTGGTTCTCAACTTCAGGCAGTCTAACTGCTGGCAGATAAGTGGCGGCACATGGCATGTGCAAGATAAGACCCTGGTGGCCAGAAGTTGGTGTGGACGACAATGTTCTTCTAAGTGGTCTTCTGAGAAAAGCGCTGTTATCATCTGCGTTGTTCACACTCACGGCCTTCCTTGAGTGGGGGTTGTTAACATGCTTATTCCTTTAACTGTGAATTATCTGCCACAGAAGAAACTTTCTAAAGCCAGTGAGCACTTGTCAGAGTGGGCAGAGGCTGTCAAAGCAGTTTCCGGCTGCTGTCAGCACAGCAGGAAGGGACAAGGATAAGGGGTGATTTAGGAGCCTGCGCCTCAGTGACCCCTGCCTAGCTCTGCCCAGGAAGCCAGGGAAGCAGCACTAGCCAAGGGTTTTGAAACAACCTACGGCAAGTCTTTCAGAAATGAAATATCTAATGTCATGCTGCAGGGAGAAATTCAGGCTACATTGGATTGTGGTTTGCTACTTCATCTCCTGCTCACCTGCTTTAAATTGCCAAATATACTAAAGGGTCTTCAGTGACCAAGAAAGGCTCTGAAAGTTCTATGAGCGCTTCCAATCTTGGTATATTGGGTTCTTCACTTGGACTATATTGAAAGTTCTAGCATGTTGTTTGAGCTTTGCAAAGAAAGGTCTCATCATAATTTCTTTATATTCCCCCAGGCTACCAATGTGCCCAGCCCTGTCAGTGTTCAGTAAACGAGTGTTAAAGTGAATGGAGGGTACAAAATGCCACTGCTTATAGTCACTGCTGATGTATGGTTAGTAACCTTATGGGGATTTCCATAGATGTCCTGGAGACATATCAAGAATTATTTGGGGGAGGGAGGGCATGAGGCGGGATCTCACCTAATGTGCAATTTTGAGGGTGTATAACATGCCCCGGGGGAGGGGCTCTTCTACAAATGGAACTTTATTCTGGAAGGGAGAAAAAGGTAACTTAAATATTGTATTCTCATATCAATTTGAATAAAGTTAAAAAAGGAATTATTTGGGAGATTAAATATAAATACTGAGAATGGAGAGAAATTAAAGTTTTGATCATCATTTCTAAGGTCAGAAGAAAAGGCGAAGCACCATGATTTTAAGTCTGTGGACTAAATTTCCTTACTTCCATTCATTCATTTGCTCGTTTGTTCATTCACAGACTTTGCAGTCAGACGGGCCAGGTCTGAATCCATCCTACTACCTGCCTCATGCCACTGGGCAAGTCTCTGGTACCACTAAGCCTCAGTATCCTACCAAATGTCAAATTAATTAATTCAGTCAAGAGATGTTTTTTAGTAATGCCTAGGCTCCAGGAATATCAGAAAATAAACAAGAGAGACACAGGCCACACTTTCATGGAGCAGCTGAATGTAGAAATATCAAATGTGAACAAAGACCTAAAGAAATGTCAAATTCTACCCATAGAGAAAAGATGGAAAAAATAAAAGGGTAAATAAGAATAAAAAGAACTAAGAGCTAAGAGTTAAGATTTCAGTATGGAAGACTAGAGAGAGAATAAATATTTTAGGGTAAAAAGGGTAACAATTTTTCAGGTACTATGAAAGACAGGTGCCTCAAATTCAGAGCACAATACATTATCACAAGTAAAATAAATAAAAAGGAAATTTGCACCCCGGCATATCCTAGTGACATTGTAGCATGCCAGAGATAGTGAAAACAACTTAAAGAAGCCATATAGAGAAAAGGAAGATTGAAGAAGAAATAACAATCCACTTGACAGCAGTCTCAAAAACAATGGATATCCAAAGACCATGAAATAAAGTTCTAATGGGAACTAACTTTGCCCAGCTAAAGTATCTTTCAAGCATGACATTGGACATATTTTTATGTGGCAAAATGTAAGAAATATTACCTCTAAGGAATTCTTATGGAGGGAATTTCTAAAAGATGTACTTCAGGGAAAAAAGAACATAAATACAGAAGAAACATCTGAGATTTCAGACATGCTCAGGAGTTCACGAAAAGAAAAACTGGTAGCAAAATGGACAAATCCAAACATGATTTGACTGGACAACCCAGTAGTAGTAGTAATAATGGGGTAGGAAACATCGTGGTGCTAAAACCCAGTAGAGGAAAACTATAATAAGATAGAAACTAGGGTCATGAGAATTAAAGCATTTTTAAAGTTTATTATTCGGGAGGTGGAGGGGGAATATGGATTAATATTAAATTTAAATATTTATTTTAAAATTAAAATATGGACGATTTTTGACTTATGAGGGAGTTCTGTTCCAACAAATCCATCATAAGTTGAAAATATTGCCAGTCAAAAATGCATCTACTACACCTAACCTGTCAAACACCCTGGCTTAGTCTAGCCTAATTTAAATGTGCTCAGAACACTTAGATTAGCTTGTAGTTGGAAAACACCTCTAACTCAAAACCTACTGTACAATGAAGTGTTGTATATGTCATGTAAATTATTGACTACTATACTGATAACTAAAAGCAGAATGGTTCTATGGCACTTACAGTGTAGTTTCTACTGAATATGTGTCGCTTTTGTACCACCATAAAGTTAAAATACCATCGTATTTTACATACCAAAGTAAGTCTGTACTTTATTTAAAATTATAATTAACTTGGAATTTAAAAATAAAACTATAAAAAACAAAAGTGTGAGTCTAATATAAATCTTCCAGACAAACTTCAGGAAAAAGAGACTGAAATCAGCTGCATAAATATAAAGGGTGATTGGCAATTAGTGAAAGGTGATTAATTGGTGATGAGATGGCGGCTGGGCTGAAGAGGCAGGGAAATTGTTAATGAAGTGACTGTTGGAGTTTGGGTGAGAGGAAGATGGTCTCTATTGTAGGACAGATAAGGAGAAAAGGATGTTGGAAAACATTTTAGACCAAGTGTTTCCAAAAACTGGGGATAGGAGATGAAAGTAAAGTAGGAGGAGGACTTGGGGATGCTCAAAGTTCTTGTCTGGGGCAAATTAATCTCTCAAGACCTCATTCTCTGAATAATGAGTAGATTGGACCAAATGACAAATAATGATTTTCTTCTGCTATATCAAGTGTTCAATAAAATGACATATAATGATTTTCTTCTGCTATATCAAGTGCCAACTATTATTACCACCTCAGCACTGAGGGAGTGTTTTATTTATTCTCTAGGGTGAGGCAAAAATGACCAGGATATCTTTCTAAGCACTAAATCAGCTTAAAATACAGTGAGAGAAATACATGTACTAATAAGTCTAATTCAAGTCAGAGTGTCACCCATATCTCAAGATGGTAGAGTAAACATCGCTTTGGAAAAACAAATGAGGAGGATTTGATTCTTTGGTGAAATCAAGAGGCTTCCTGAAAAGGTCAAACTGGGCCTTAAAGAATCTTAAACATTTAGAAATATATAGTTCTTATTGTATGATAAGGTATATTGGTAAGACAGGTGAAAAATTAGTATAGTATCAAAGAGAAGGAGGAAATTGCCCCAAATCCTATTATCTAGAAATAACCACAGAGAACTGGCTATTAGGCATCTTTTCAGACTTGTAAAAATCTGTATTTTATTTTTCCACCTAACATCTAAACAGTGAGTACTGCATATAGTGCCATAAAATGTTATGTTTTTATAAAAATTTAAAAGCTCTAGACAGTTCTATCGTATAAATATGTCACAGCATAGTGAGCCAATCCTTGATGTGTAGACACTTAAATTATTTCCAGTTGTTCACTATTATAGTGGTGCTGACATGCACTTTGTGACTTTCAACTACCTCTTTCGTATTTGAAATTGTAATCAGACAGGGCATTTCAGGCATATGAATCAAGACAAATGGAGGTCTGTTTAAGAAGTGATTCATTCCAATTTCACTCAAGAATAAGATTTGTGTATAGGAATGTGTTGGAACTAGATATAGGAGTAGTCAAAGTGAACAGACCTCATCATGATGGGTCCTGAAAGACCTGGTTTGAGTTTGGATAATATTGGGCAGGCAATTGGGAAGTTTGTGATCAGATCTGTAGTTGAGTAAGGCAATAAGAAAGTAGGATGTATTATAAATCTCTAGAGGTAGTATGTCACTTAGGAATGCTTTTAGCTGCAAGTAACAGTAAACACTTCAAGAAAGTACTAACAGTATTTTATATTTGTTACATAACCCAAAACTATGATAGGCAGCAGTTGCTGGTTGGGTTCAGATGTCCTGTAGTATCTGACAGAGATCCAGATCTTTCTGTCTTTTTGCTCTGACCTGTTTGGCACACGTTATTGGCTTTATCCTTCACAGCCATAAAATGACTGACACAGCTGCAGGTCTTTTATAGCCTCAGACAAAAATAGAAATCATGGGTGTTATCAGGGAAAAGAAAAAATTTTGCCTCTGTTGCTCTCATCTTTGATCTGTGCATTAGTTTGCCAGGGCTACTGTACCAAAGCAAAACAATAGAAGTGTATTCTGGAGAGCTAGCAGAAGAAGCTTCCTCACCTCTCTCCTGGGTTCTGGTGGTTGCTGGCAAGCCTGGGCATTTCATGGCTTGTAGTTGCAGCACTCCAATTTATGCCTACGTCTTCACGCGGCCTTCTTCCCTGTGTGTTTCCTCCATATGTTCTCTTTGTTAGTCTGCATCTACATCTCCTTTCTCTTATAAAAGTGCCAGTCATTGGAATTTGGGTCCATTGTGATCTAGTATAAACTTATCTTAATGGTTACATTTGCAAAGTCCATATTTTTAAATAAGGTCACATTCATAGGAATCATGGATTAGGACTTAAATATATCTTTTGAAGGGGGACACAGTTCAACCCACTATCATGAGGAACAAAAGTGGTTCTCAGAATTTCTTGGTGGGCTTCCTTTTGCAGCTCATGGCTAGTTCTGAGTCACTAGCCAGAACTATCCCTAGGCCTGGGGCATATCCATCTTCTAAGAATAGCAAGAACTCTTTGGTTGATACCTGACACAAATCAGAATTAAAAGATTAAGGGAGAAGAGGAGGAGGAGAGGATGCTAAATGGGCCACAGGGTCTGCCACATAGGGAGACAATATATTCCGTATATTTGGGTAAGACATAAGGGACTGAACTAGCAAAGAAGGCATAATAGATTGACAACTTTTGCAGAGCTAGTTCAATATATTATGGAAACTGCAATTATGAGCACAAGGATCTACTTGCAAGGATGAGGCCTATTTAGAATCTGGGAATTAAGAATTTCTGTAACTTTGATGTTAAATGAGTAAGTAGAGGGCAATTTAGAAAAGACGAGCAATGACCAAGCTATAGAGACACGTGTACTGATGAAGGTGTAGTTTTAGTGCTTTTTATTAGTAATTCCTATTTCTAGCCCCACATGCTCACTCATCCTCTAGCCCCCATTGCCAGAAAGTGCAGGTGGGTAAATTAGCACCTCATCTATTTAATTCACGAGTCCCCATCATGACAATTTTCAAGGAAAACCTCCCCAAATGTCTTCATTTAAAACAAACTAGTTGTTATAGGAACACTGAGCAGAAGATTTATATTTTCTTCAAATTTTTTGACTTCCAAGTCTCATCCCAAATTTTCACCATGCTAAACAAAGCTTTCCTTGAAATAGTACATAGTAATCCCAATACTTTTACTGGCTGTGTTTATGTTAGGATTATCCAATAAACTCAAAGCCTTTAGTAGTCTTATCTTAGGCCTGGTGTGGTGGCTCACCCCTGTAATCACAGCACTCTGGGAGGCCCAGGCAAGTAGGTTGCCTGAGCTCATGAGTTCAAGACCACTTGAGCCGGCTTTGTCCCTATCTCTAAAAATCACAAGGCTTTGTGGCTTGGGAGTCTGTAGTCAAGCTTCTTGGGAGGCTGAGATAGGAGACTCTCTTGAGCCTAAGAGTTTGAGATTGCTGTGAGCTGTGATGCCATGGTACTCTACCAGGGGGGACAAAAGGGAGACTCTATCTCAAAACAAAACCAAAATCAATCTTATCTCTTTGTTTAGTAGGAGACAAAAGAACACAGGGATAATTATTTCCATTTTTTTGGATGAAAAGACTCAGGGATAAATGAATCTGAAGGCTTGATGGGGTTGCCCAATAATTGGTGCCAAGTCTAGGGAAGAAAAATTCTGACTTTCCCACCCCCTAAGAGTTAGAGTTTCATTTTCCTGTGGTTGGGGTACAAACATTGAGGAAGATTATTCAAAATATTTAAGGACCTTAAATACTCTTAAATTGAATTGAAATAAGTTATGTGCCAGCACTGAGCACTCTATCTGCCATGTAGAACATGATCTATGACACTTCCTTCCTCCCCAGGAGTGTGGATTTTTTTTTATGTTAGTATTTAAATTGGATACACTTGACTTTAAACACAGTAATATTACAGAGTGATTTGAATTAAGCCAGAAATGATTTTCTCTGTTCAACTGAGCTGCTAAGAAACTTGTTCTCATCTTCCCTGAGGATTGGCTATCTCTGAGAAGGGAAGGACTCATAGGTTATTCATTGAGAAAATTCAGAATCTATGCTTGAAATTTGGCTGTGTCTGCTGGAGTGTGTGAGGAAATAGAAGTGGATTGAAATATGATGAACTGAGTTAGTAACTGAATTTATCATCTAGGAAGATTGATTCTGAAACATGCCACTGCTTTTCCTGGGTCCTTTTCTCTGGTGGGTCATGTCATCCCTTTGAACCTATCTCCCCATGGACTGAAGTTATTATGGTAAAGTGAGTTACACAGTCTTTTAGGGCTTAAATTGTTTCTCCCCAAACTCATGTTGAAGTCCTAAATTCCTAACCCCAAGTCACTTAGAGTGGGAACTTACTTAGAGATAGAGTCTGTGTAGCATTAATAAAGCCAAAATGAGGTTATTAGTGTGGGCGGTAATCCAGTATGGCTTGTGTCTTTAGCAGAAGGTGAATCTTGGATACAGATACACACAGTGATGTGGAGATGGGGGGAGATGGACTTCTCCCCAGAGAAGAGGAGAGAGGTCTAAGGAGAAATAGACCCTGCCATTACCTTGACCTTAGATTTTTTAGCCTTAGAGCAATGAAACAGTACATTTCTTTTCCTTAATGCCACCCTCTTTGGGAGGTATTTTGTTACAGTGGTCTTAGCAAGCTAGTACAGAGTTCTGTGATTCTACCCTATTTAACTGTGTCATCACAGATTTAGTACTGCTGAGGAACATTTTGGTAAATGTCTATATATACACAATCCTACTGAATCCTGACATTGTGCAAGGCAGGGATTATTTTCCTAATTTCACAGAGGTTAAATACTCTATCCCAACTTAAAGATAAGGAAAGACTGGCTTATGTGTAATTTGGCCAAAGCTACTCAGTGTTCTGGGGGCATATCTGGGTCACAGATACATGGTCTGTTTCCAAGATTAATGCTATAGCTTCTATTTTATGCTGCCTTGTGAAGGGTTATAAGAGCCCATGTTACCATTATAACTAGCAAATACATGCTTAAAAAACAGATATAGGATAAGTTAAGGTGGCTGTCCTGGCTCACTCTGTAGGCACGGTTCACAAATGGAGAAAATCCCGTGGGCTCCCTTTCCTTACTGGTTTGTCTCACTTGCTTGCTTCTTTATCTCAATTTGGCTGGAAAGATGATCACTGATGCCAGAATCCCAAGGATGAAGAAAGTGAAATATCCCGAATTGGCTTCAAACTATTGAAGGTGCATCTCCGAGGAGCACCATTTAATCCGTCAGGACAAACATTTCTGCCCTCACAGTGGGGTGCGGGGCACTCATGGGGCTGAAGGGGCTGCTCGTTGGTAAAATCTGCTGGGAGGCAATGTGGCGGCATGTTTCAGAAGCCTCTGTGCCTTCTGCCCTTTAGTTCTACTCCTGGGAGTTTATTCCCCCAAACAGCACAGTCCAAAGTGGGAAGAATGTGTGTCTCAGAGGCAGGAGAGGGGTGAGGATGGGGAGGAGGAACCCAGGACTTGAGGGTGCTGGTGCTGGAAGCCCCAGACTCAGGACTGACTGGTTTTCATGCAATCAGGACTGGTTATCATGCAGTCATGGTGACAGGTGATGTGAGTACACGTACAGAAAGCTTGTGAAGATGTGAATAACAGATACTAAGTAAAAAGAGAAAATATTATAAAAATAGTATGCACAGTATGCCACACATATCCATATGTAGGTAAAAGAGGTATGTCCACAAAGTATCCAGCCATGTTACTGGTAAAAAATGGGCTTAGCAATGACTGGGTATTTTCCGGACAGCTCTCATGTACACACATGTGTGTGTATGCATATACACATACAAGTAGTCCCCGGGTTACAGATGATCCCAGTTACAGTGTTCAGTACTTACAAACCGGCTCCCAAGGCCACCCATAGGATAATTTATATTTAAACAACTCAATTAATAATTGAGGAACTAGATTATTCCACATGTGCAAACAAACCAGCATGGCTCGGCAGTTACTTGGAGCAGCGTCTTCACTGCATCGTCTGCTCTCATCAGTTCTGCAGTGGGTACTTGTGTACAGCATCACCTTTGTCTTCATTTTTTAATTTGATTTTGTGAATCTGTGTTTCCCCTTGTGACCACACCCCCCAAGCGAAAGTCCACTGCAAGTCAAGGTGCATCTGTGGTGGAAAGGGAAGTGATTACAGTGGTGACAGAGGGAGAAAGGATGAAATGTTTAGACAAAAGCCAGAAGCCATCATTCCCCGGGAAAGCCTTAGTCTACCGTCGCTGGACTAATGGCTACAGTGAGAGTCACACAGCATGTGAAAGGCAGTGCTCCCCAGAGAGCATTAATTCTTACTAAGCCAAGTAGAGGGTTAATTATCGAGATGGAAATGTTATTATTGATTTGGTTTGAAGATCAAAATAAGAGAAACATTCCTATTAGCCTAGCATTGACGCAACCTTAAAGGTGAATGTTAACCTTTAATAATATTTTTTTGAAATTTCTCCTATCTAAACTTCATGTATGAATTTTTTTATGTTGTTGGTTTGAATTAAAAGAAAGAGCACAATAGTTTCTGTGACTTCTTATTACAGTCCGGGGATATCATTATTATTCTTATAGTATTACAGTATATTATTGTCACCACCTATGAGCCATTATAGTATTGTTGTTATTATTGTTATTATTACTAGCATATATTCTCTATTCATCAGGAATCTGAGTTTTATACAAATCCTACCTGAAGATTTTCCTAGGAGCATATCTTGTTGGTAACCCAAAGACCACCTGTATATACGTAGATATGGTTACATGTTTGTACTCAATTGAGAGGTGGCAGGGCTCAGATGACAGACACCAAGTGCTAACTGTCATTGTCCTTGAGTCAAAATATCACAAGTAGATAAGGCTTTTTCTTCTTGTTTTACTTATATGTAATTTCTGAAATTCTTAAACTGTATGTTTATTAATTTAGTAATAAGAGGGTCTTTCAGAAAAGATTTAACCATTTAAGGGCTATAATATTTTAATGGTCATTATTTTTATTTTCATTTGTCATCTAGTTCTCCCAAATTACTGGCTTACTAGAGCTAGTGCCAGTATTTGTTAGGAACATGACATACCTTCTCACTTAATCTTGGTCGCTATTCTTTTTTTCTTTCTTTGATGCAATTTGTGTAAACCCAACTTCAGATGATATGAAAAGTTATTTGTATTTGGTTCTTGGAAACTTGAATACTTGCATCAGTTACATACAATCATGTCCAGGGATAGCCAACGGTCAGTAGCTGAACTGCACGGTCAGCCTTGCTTTCCCACTCTGGGGGTAGATTGTAGATGTGGGGAATCAGGTAGGCTCAGGTTGGAGTGTGAGGCTGAGGTCCCCAGGAAAAGCTATTCCAGACAGTGGGGTCCAAGGTGTACAACTAGATGGAGAAGGTCAAGGAGCAGGCCAAGGAAGGGTCAGTCCAGGACAGTGGTTCTCAGCTGGGACCACTTGGCAATGGCTGGAGACATTTTGAAATGTCACAGCAGGGATTGTTGGCTACTAGTGGGTAGAGGGCAGGGATGCTGCTCCTATCCAACGATGAATAGGACAGCGCTCTATAGCAAGGAGTATCTTACTATAGGCCTCAGAAATACACAGCTCAGAGATGGAGAAACTGCTAATATTATGGAGGAGGACGGCAAAGATGGGAGAGGGGAGTCGGGCGGGAAGGACAGCTGGACGAGGGCAGCTCAGCAGCCTGGGGCTCTGACTGGCAGGAACCCAGTGTGGACAGTGGGGTCACCATCACAGGCTGGGTCTGGGGTGCTTCTTCCAAAGAAGCACCACCAGACAGGAAGGAGGGCGAGAACTCAGGACTAACGGACGGCCTCAGGCAGACAGGGCTCACCAGGGCCAAGCTGGACAGCTCCTGGGGACACATTGCACGGAGGAGGGAAGGGAGACAAGCAATGATAATGAGGAAGGGTTGATGAGCCCCGAAGGTCTAAGGAGAGGGTGTGAGACTCCCCAGCAGGCTCTGGAAGGGCTCTCCCCTTTCAGTCCAGCCACCTCCCCACGCATAGGGCGTCTGGGAGGGGAACGTGCTTCATCAGTCTGCTGGGGTTGGAGCCCTGTCTCTGCTCCTATGATTTTAGGTAAGCTACTCAGCTGCAGTTTCCTCATCTGTAAAATGGGAACAACCAAATAGTACTCATCTCATAGAGATGAGGGTTAAATGAGTTAATGCAGCTACCCTTGAATAACAGAAATTTGGACTGCTCAGGTCCACTCATATGCAGGATTTTTTAAATCAAAGATCAAAAATACAGTATTCAGTGTGAAACACACATAAACGGACAGCTGACCTTTTTTTTTGCAGTTTTTGGCTGGGGCTGGTTTTGAACCTACCATCTCTGTTATACGGGGCTAGTGCCCTACTCCTTGAGCCACAGGCGCCACCCATGGATGGTTGACTTTTCCCCTAGGTAGGTCCCGAGTGCCATCTATGGATGTGGTGTACTCTGGGATCCTGGAACCAATCCCCCAGGTGCCTAAGGGGCAACTGTATTTGTAAAAAACGAGGGTGACAATTGTGATATTTATAAAATGTTTGCAAAGATAATTTTTAATATTTATAAAGATGAGATATGAAAACTGTGCTTCTTGGTTTTTCAAGATAGATAATAGTTCATTTTCTACCTCCTATACCAAGCATCTTGTAAAATTGAAACAAGGAAAACAAAAGAGAGAAAAAGCAAGTTCTTTGCCCCTGCTGTCCCTTGGCTGGCCTCTCCCAGAGTCCTGAGGCTGTGTGAGTTGGGATCTGTCACCCTTCTCTGTAGAGAGAAGCATGAAGAGAGGTCTGTGATGAGGAGTGGACAAAGCTGTCTTTGAGTAACATGAAGGACATATTTTTTTTCCCCAGTGATGTAATAAAACTCAGTGGAAATAATTTATCTCTAAGTCCCCTACTCCATCTGCCTCCCCATATCAACCACGGGAACTTATCACAAAAATACGACGTTGCTCCCACGTTCTGAAATGTTCAGGTCAGAGCAGGGATTTACAACAGAGGGGTCTGAACTGCCATCCTCGTGTTATGTCAGCAGATCCAAGGGCACCACGTGCGGTACGTGGCACGCACACACTCACAGAGTCCATCTCTGAGCCCCACAGGTGGGAAGGCCTCTCAACCCTGCCCAGGGTCTGAAAAAGAATAAAGGGAAAATAAATCACACTGAGATTGATAATGAATCAGTGTGACTTATTTTTAAAGATGTGGTGTAGGATAAACACCCACTGAAGAGGTGGTCTATTAGATGGTCTTTAATGCACGTAGAGCTATTTTACATTTCACTGTCTAGTGGATGTCATAAATAAAAAGTAAAACTGCATTTGCTTTTCTTTGGAGATTCCCTCCCCCCTCCCACCCCGCCAACACACACACACACGTTTTTCTGCTGTGATTCTGCTTCTTAAACCACTGGAAGGTCTTAGGCTACAAATCATATAAATGGGCAGAGTCATGGCCCTGGTTTTTCCTTTGCAATTTACACTGCAGTGTTCTGTAGGAGCTGCCCATGACCTTCCACACCCACATGGCATCATCTTACAGGGGAGTAGAAAGCCACTGAATTTATGTCCTTGTTTGAACTTCCAAAACCAATTAGCGTCAAGGGCGAGCCTTGATCATACAGTTCCCGGTTCTTGCTTCTGGGCTCCTTCTTGTGCACTGGGTGGGTCTCTTCCTGCAGAGACATCTGCTCTGAAGCATTCGCGCCTAAAGGGTGACATGCCATTTTTCAGCACCTGCTAGAGTCTGAGAACTGGATTTCAGGGGACTGCACTCTGTTTCCTACTTACTTTAACTCAAACCTTGTGTGAAGTTTGCAAATGCTGGTCTCAATCCTTTCCAATCGTTAGCACCGGCAACCTCCAAAGGGAGCATTTGCCACCTAACTGGCTTTGGGGAAAGGACAAAATTTACTTCTCAGCTTCCTTTTCTCCCAGTCCGTGTGTGTAGCTGGAGATTCAGGACAAGCCCATATAACCCATCTTCTTCGTGACCATCTTCCTGAACATCAGCTTTGCAGTCTGGTATCCACATGACGCATCACAGAAAACATGCCACTGTGTTTTTACAAGGCTCAAAAGTTTGAAGGACTAGTTAGTTATACTTTTTGACACTTACCATGAGGGTAACACAGCACAAATCATGCCCTCTGTGAGCAAATAGATGAGAAAGATGAAACAGTGGATCTGCTTGTTTCCAGAAAGGGTAGGTACTTGGTGTCTGATGCTAGTTCACAAAAAATGTAGAATTTCGGGACCTGGGGAAAAGTCCATCCAATATTTCATAGGAACAACTATTTCTGAACATACCAGTGCTGTTGTCTGGGTCCCATCTGCTGGTCTGCGTGTTCACCACGCATCAGTCATTGTCACAGCAAGTAGTATCTCTCCATGAGCCAGCCTTTGTTTAACCTAACTGGGTTGGCAGTGCTGTGACCTGCTTCAGTTCACATCAGAAAGAAAAAAGTCGATAAATGTTCCAAGATACTACATTCGCAAGATTCTGAACCTGTCTCAGTCTTCATCAACTTCTTTATTTAGCATTACTCATGTGTGTGCCATCTGCAGTTCCCCCATGTGGCATTCTTTTGTTTTTGCTTTTCTTAACATTTTTGATGGCCAGAGACAACCAAGAATCAATGATTTTTAACATCATTCCTTCCCATTTAAATGGATGGGATCAGACTCTCCTATAACTTCCACTCTATGTGTATTTTCTCTCTTAATTTCTTTTCTCAACTCTTATGTAAATCTTTACTATGAAGAAATAAATGATTTCAGGTAGAAAATACATACAGATGCAAAAAATGTATATACATTTTAAGAGAAAAAAATGGATTAAAATTATAATACTCAAGTCACATTTGACTTCTGTAATTATATGAGATACAAGATACAATATATGCTAACAAACATATACATTTCCTAAAATGTGTATACATTTTTGGCACCCTCTGAACATATAAAAAATGTAAAACAAACGAAATTTGAGTTTCAGCTAAATAGCAAACGTAAAACGTTGAAAGGTGTTTGAGACAGAATTGGGGTGGGTCTTATCTCTTAATCTCTCAACAGGTGCTTTGCCTCCTAAACCAACCTTGGGAGAGCCTTAAAACTCTTGATCTTTGCTCTTCAGTTACTTACATAACCAACCTATTGATCTATCTCATTAAACCGAGGGAGGAATAGAAAGCTCAGTGCTGAGGAATTCAGTTGTCTCATGGCTACTTGGTGCTATTTATCTGTGAAAATGACATGAATGTATCCTGTCATCCAGAAATTTAAGCAAAAACAAATAACTTTCATAAAAAGTTGGGTTTTTGTTGGGTTTTCACTTGGGAGGGAAACATCCCTTTTTCTAAGTGGGATGAATTTCTCACTTCATCAAATGCCTTACTCTTTTCATCACACTAGCCCTTAATGGAGTGACATAATCTGAGATCATCTGGATGAATGATTACAGTACAATCACAGGCAACAGTCTTCAGAGGGCTGGGAGAATGAGCAGCTGCCGATGCTACAGTGCGATTTCTGAAACTTGAGAAAGATTTCTCTCTGTTGACATTGACCCTAATTAAATGAGCAATCTTCTCATATGTTTCTTTCCTAGAAACTTATCACGCTTTCAGCCAAGGAATTGCACAGTTCTTTGGGATGTCATTTGACCCCTGTCCTAATGGTTATCTTAAATCCTTCTTGTGCCTTCAAAGTTCAGTCTTAACATTTCTGTGGAGACCTTGAACAGTACAGGCTAGGAGAACAGCTTACACAGAGAATGGCATTCTCCAAGAATCCCTGCAGCCCAATATTGGTGCCCAAATTTAGGACAGATTGATTAAGCTTATTCCAACTGCTGGAAGTTTCCCCGTGCACATCTTGATACCTGCTGAACCAAGTAGGAATAATCCCCTGGCTTAAGCACTCCTGCAAGAGGGAAAGATTCAGACCTTCAAGAAGTCCAAATAGAACAGGGCAGTGCCCTGAAGAAAGGCCATTCTAAATGCATGTTAGGTCAAGAATGTTCAAACTGTTCTTGACGCTTCAGGTCAAGTTATCAGTCAGCATTCTTTAATATGGGAAGCAAAAAAAGACGTGGAGAGATTAGGACATTTTTGGTTGTGCTGAGGAAGGCAGTAGCTCTTAGTTCTACCAGGAGTTCCAGTCATGTTGTTCTGGAACATTCTGTGATTCCATAGTTTCAAGACACAACACATACCACTACTGCATTCTCTCTTCTTTGAGGCAAAGTTTGTGGATGCTTATGTGAAAGATCCAGAAACAGCTTACACTTTATAAATACCAGGGTCTTCATTCTCATGGTAGCAAACACCTAGGCAGGGATACCCAAACTTTTTTTTCCCCTCTGTAGCACGTGGGAAGAATAAGAGTTGTCTAGGGCCACACATTAAATACACAAACACTAATGAAAGTTTATGAGCAAGTAAGAGGTCTGGACATATTTTTCATGATATTTGATACCCAGAGTAGCAAAAATATCCTCATAAAATCAGCAGGCAGCCCATGGCTTGCAGGTTGGACACCTCTGGTAGAGAGGCTCATATGACAACTAAGAGCTAAGAAGCCAACCTTGGTGAAGGAATCCAACCTCATGTTCCTATGCCTCATTTTTATTTTTTCTTTCATGTATTTATTTATTTATTTAGAGAGTCTCACTCTTCCACCCTGGCCTTGGTGTCATAGCTCACATCAACCTCAAGTTCTTGGGCTCAAGTGATCTATCCTCTTGCCTCAGCCTCCTGAGTAGCCCACCTCAATGCCCAGCTAGTTTTTCTATTTTCAGTAGAGACAGGGTCTCGATCTTTCTCAGGCTGGGCTCAAACTCCTGAGCTCAGGCGATCCACCCTACTCAACCTCCCAGAGTGCTAGAATTATAGGCATTTTTTGTCTCACTTTTAAACAAGAAAACTGAATGCCAGAGAAGTTGAACGATTTGCTCAAAACGACAAAATTAGCAATGGCTCCAGGTGGGGAAGCTAAACCTAAACCTTATGACGCCAATGAAAAAAATCCCACGTGGTTTCCTACTATTCGCATTTGAAACCATCAGAATGTTTCTCCTTAATTTTTTTAGTTCCATTTCACATTATTTCCCTATTTGTTCTTTAGACTGTTGCCACCAGGCCCACTAAGATGTTAGGCAGCCCTATCAAATTAGTGGTAGGGCTGCCCTATTTGTAAATAGATTGAATACTATGTATTTAGATTTTGATTTTACCTACTTTGCAGAAACTTACAAGACAGATTTAAAATTGACTAGGAGAAAAGAATACAAGATTGGGGGTGTAGAAAATGGTAGGAGCAGGCAATTAGCTATCACAGTTTGCCCAGGACTGATGGGCTTCCCAGGACACAGGACAAGATAGTTGTCGCAGACAGGAGCACCTCAGGAAAAAGGAATCAGGCCCCTCACACACTGACAGCACCGCCCGGCCTCATCCATGGTCCACCCCATCTCTCTAGGAAGCACACAGAAGCTACGTCCAGTTAGTTGGACCCTTATACCAGCTTCGATCTCTTTTCATTGCCCTTGTAATCTCTTACTGACCATGCATTTATTCTGCATTAACGTCACATGGCAGTGTCTTCAAATAGCGTGTTAGTCTGTGAGCCATCTGGGGTCAGTGGACCCCTGATGTCCCAGCTGTGCTTTGTCTAACTCTCCCCTGAGGCCGACTCCCACCATCAGCCCCGACTGGGCAAAGTTAGATCTCTGAAAGGGACACAGTTCTGACGGAGAGCTCCTTGGGGAGTAAGGCTGAGTGCTCACTGAAGTCTCCCGAAGAGGCAAAGGGGCGCGGCTTCCGGCATCCACAGAAAGACACGAGTGCTGTGAGACCCTCCTCTAACCTCTTCCCACGGGCCCCGCTCCCCTTTGCCCGTCCCTCCACCTTCCCTATCTTGAAGGCCTCCTGGGGTCTTCAAGGTTCATTCTGTTCTCTTATGAATGACTCAGAGTCCTTTCTAAGTCAGGCACCACACACTCCCCTGTCCAATTCTCGGTTGTATCAGGATCGCTCAACACCACGGAAATGCTCAGGAGCCCACTCTGCAGATCAAACTTCCAGCATGTGTGTGAGTGTGTGCGAGTGTGTGTGTGTGAGAGAGAGGAGAGAGAGGAGAGAGAGAGAGAGAGCGCGAGCGGTGTGAGGGAAGGGAATTTTGAGCAGTTCTGCCCCTATCATAATAACACGTGTTTCCTAAATCACACATGCTTAATAAGTATCTACTGTCTCGGGCTCTGTCTCTGTCCCCTGGAGGGGTGGAACTTGGGAGGAGTTAGCTGGACAGGAGCCAGCTTTACAGTGCTGGACCCGCACCCAGGAAAAGGCCACTCTTCCCACTCGACGAGGGCTGCGAGTGGGCGAGGGAGTGCAGAAGGTATTACTCCCTCCGGGGTAGAACTGAGAGCCCTGGAAGGGAGCCATCAGGGGCAGTGCGCCCAGTTGGGGGGTGTGGGTGAGCAGGCGCAGAGGGGCGGTGAGCAGGTGTTAGTTGTCACCAGTGTGGGTTGAGATGAGAACGCTGAGCGGGTGTTGGATGCTGTGTCTCTGCACAGTCACCTTCCCTAACCTGCCTCAATGCCATGGTTTTCTCATCTTTCCTTCATCAACTTCTCGGGAAGAACGATCCTGACAACTGTCCTGACACACAGAACCACTGAGCACAGTGCCTGGCACACAGCAGGCAATAAGCCCCAGTATTTACTGTTATTAGGGCTCGCCTCACGCACAGCCGAGAGGCATTCAAGGACCCAAGAGACCCTCCCGAGAGGGGGCCAGCAGGAGCCCAGGGTGAGCTGGGTTGAGTTTTTGGTACCGTCTGAATGTATTTGAAATTTATGCCGAAACCCAGTGTGTCGCGGTCCCTTGATAAAATGGGGTGGGGGGAGTGGAAGCATGTGGCGGTCTGAGTCATGAGGAGGAATGACTTCAGTTATAGAAACAGGCTGTTGGGGAAGTGTGCCTTTTCAGCCCCGTCAGTCACGAACCTTTCCACAGTTGACACTGCGCGTGATGTTAATATACTACAAAGGGTCTGTGTGAAATTGGAAAAGCATGAACACACCGTGCAAAGCCCCGGTCCTGCTAATGCCCTTTATGGATTGGCAGCAAAAGCTCACAACTAGCTCTGAGTATGGGGGTTTGCAGTAGCTTATGTCGGGGTCCACAGGAATTAGTCATCGGGTAAGGGTGTGGCCACGTCTGGAGTTTTCTACATTAAAGAAAGCATTTTCACATTGAAAGTCTTATTAAGGTTGTATTTAATTCTACACCATCCTTAGAGACTTTTTAGCTGCGGGTTCCCCTAGAGGTTTGGTGGGTAAATGCTCGTTTAGAATAAGGGCCCATTTCTTCTCTGCTAGGCTTAGATGAGTTATTCAGGCAGAGAGCAACCTTTGAAGTTAAAGGGGAACAGCACTATCAAGCCAAAATACCAAATTGAATCAGAAAGGGACGCCTAATGCATTATGGAACACAATCCGAAAGCTGGCCCAAGGTGATACTAATTTTCTGCTCTTGTCAATGAAAAGCAGACATCGGGACGAACTGCCATGCATTCGTCCGAGTCCACATGGCAGTGTCAGAAAGCTGGTGCGCCTGATGGGCGAGGAGGGGCGCGGTGTGCGGGGACCAGGCCTGGTTCCTTTATTTTCTTTGGCACGACTTATGGAAAAGTCAGAGAAAATGAATTTCAAATGATGGGTCAAAGCTCAAGATTCGAAACACATTTATTCCATCCTGTAGGTCTTGTGCACCCATGGAAATAATTTTGATAACTTTTAACTCCATTTCCATTGGCAGGTATGTTGTCCGCAGAATTCCATTAAAAAATATTTTTATTTCAGTCATTTACCATGTAATGAATCTTTGAAATCCTGTAAAATTATGGGAAAATAGTTCAATTTTGGCTGCAAATGACTACACTAATTTTCTGTTTTCTTTCTATGTCTTTTTCTGGTTTTCCTTTTTAAAATTGCACCCCCGCCCCTTTGCCTACAGCTTATTTTGCATTGAAAAAGTATGGAGGGTAGGAAACCCCTTTTCTTGAAGCAGCTGCGGCAGGAGGACTGCTCAGGCAAACGTTTTCTCCCACTTTAATTTTTGTCTACGTCGTAAAAATATTTTAAATGCTCCACCAATATCTGTCTCCTGCATGAAAATGTGGAAATAACGTATACGGTTTGGTGGCAAAAATGTAAGAAATTAGACAGATGTTTGAACGCTTCTAGGAAGCAGCTGCTTTCGACAAACACCAGGAGCTTCAGAAAAGGGAGCCGCCACCGATTCCAGAACCGAAGAAAGAATATTAGTGTCACCTTCAGGAATAGTGCCTGCTGTCCCTTTGGCTCATCTGGTTACTGAGATAGCGTCTGAGGGTCACGTGCACTGTGTTTTGGCATAAAGGTGGGTAAAGAAAAAGATGCACACCCCACTTGGGCTTGGGGGTCATCATCCCCCTGCAGCTCCAGTGTAGGGAGTCATGTCAGGGTTCAGGCAATTGTCTGCATTCTCCACTCTTGGCATGTTCTTTAGGCTGAAGAATGGCCAGAGCCACCAAAAGCAAGGCCAGCATGCAGCAGAGTTTATTGAGGAAGAGAAAGACACGTTTATAGAGCAAAATACATTTGCCCTAGATAACAAACAGGCCCCTTTGGTCTGGGGTCCTGTTTTATCCTGTCTGGATTGGGCCCTCCTCATGGTTCAGATGTCACCATGGAACCACTTTGATGGACAGTTAATGACATGATAATTAGCCTTAGGTTACTCAAGGTCATTTCCAAATCTTGCTGTGGCTGGGGTGCCCTGCCACACCTCCTTCCCCTGGGTGTGGAAGTTGTTTGGGATAGGATCAGAGTGGGGCAGGGCCAAGACCATGCCCGCCCTTGTCCTTCTTCCCAGGTGGGGCAATTGCTCAAGGCAGGATCAAGGTGGGGCAGACTGAGTCTGGGTGCCCCTCCCTGCTTTGTCCCTCAGGACAGCCAGAGGTTCTATCTCGATGACAGTCACAGGCTCCGGGGTTCCTGCTGCAGGGCTGTTTTCTCCACACCCTCTCTGAGACCCATCGCACTGTCCCATGCCCCTTCCTGTTGACTGAGGCCAGATCCAGGGCTCTCTTGCTGTTCCTGGGCCTAGCCACACCACAGCCCGGTGAGCAGGTGCAGAGCAGACACTGGACAGGCCCAGCTGCACGAGACCCCTGTGAGAGGGCTCAGGGCTGGACTTATCCCAGGCTCACCATGAGCCCCTAGAGGGAGAGGGAGCCTTCCCTTCTCATTCAGAGGGCATCCTTGAAAGAGAGGTTTGCCCCCAGAATTGGAGTTGTGGGACCGTTTCAGCACCATGGGATCATGGGAAAATGAAGGTCTGGTCCTAACCTGAGAAACAATAAAGAATTTAAACTTGCTCGGACAGAGGTCTGGCCTTCCTTCTCAGCTTCTGCAAGTGGTCTGTGCACGGCTTCAGGAAGTCGTGCCCGATTAGAGTGGCTTTGTTTGCCTGCAGGCCTTGGACCAGCCAGGGGGGTAACAAGATGATCTGGGGGTGAAGCTTTAGGGTGGGGGTTCAGGGAAGCTGATGTCAGCTGGATCTCTTGAGGGGCTAGAGCTCAGCTACCTGGGCAGACAGGGACGTTTGTGGTGATAAAACCCCAGTAAAGACATGGACATGGAGTTTGGAGGGGGCTCCCTGTTGGGGTGTCTTGCCACCCATACTGCCACACACCCATGCTGGAAAGTAGTGTGGCTCTGACCACAGTAATGGACACGCAAGTTCTGCGTCTGCACCTCTCTCGCCTCTGGTCTGTAGTCTCCCCTGGGCTGATGTGAATTGTATTCGTCCCTGTAATAAACCTTAATCTTGAGAACAGGAGCTTTCTGAGTTCTGTGGTCCGCACAGCGAATGATTGAGACCAAGGGTGTTTCTGACAAACCTCTGAACTTGCCATCAGCCTTGGACAGGAAGATGATCCTGTGCACATTCCCTCCACTTTCACTGTTGCGTGGGGGGGCTCACTAGGGCTTTTCTTTTTAAAGTAGAGTCTGAGTCACTGTTGCGAGGAGGGCATTCACTTCTCTGCTTTCTTTTCTTCTTAACAGAGCCATTTACTCTTATTCTCACCTCGCAGTCATACATTACCCACCTAAATTATTATTTAAATCACACATTCCAGTTAGCGATATCTTCTTTTATAAAGCTGATAAGGTTTCTGAAGAGGCCTCATTAAGATTCACATCCTCGGCCTTCAGTAAGTGTTACTTATCTCTATCAGGTTGCTGGAGATTACCCTGCTGCAACCTGGGTGGCTTAATTTTTATTTATTTATTTATTTTTTTATTGAATCATAGCTATGTACTTTAGTTCAATCATGGGGTACAGTGTGCGGGCTTCACGTACAATCTGAGATGACAGAAATTTAATGTCCCACGGTGTCGGAGGTTGGAAGTCTGAAGTCAAGGCGTTGGCAGGGCCACACGCCCTCAGAACGTCTGACACCTGCAGGGGAGAGTTTTTCCTTGCCTCTCTGCTAACTTCTGGTGGTTTCCAGCAATATTTGGTTTTCCTTGGCTTGTAGATACAACATTCTAATTCTCCCTCTTCCCGTGGCCTTCTCCTGGAGTCCTGTCTCTTCACATGCATTCTTTTCTATAAGGACAATCATAATATTGGATGAGAGACCCACCCTACTCCAGTATGACCTCATCTTAAATAATGACACGTGCAATGGTCCGATTTCCAAATAAGGATGCATTCTGAGGTACTGGGGCTTAAGACTTCACCATACATTTTGGCGGAGACACAATTCAGCCCATAACACCACCCATTTGTCCTTGCTAAAAGACAAAGCTAAGAATATGAGCTTCTAAGCCTCAATTCTTTCATCTGGAGAATGGGAAGAATTACATCACCCCCTCCAGTCTGGGAAGGGATCAAAGGTATGTCCAGTATGTACAGCTCATGGCCCTCGTGAAGACTGACTCTAAGTATGCTGTTTCCTAATACGTTTAAGTTCATTAAAATCAAGGTGTGCAATGCCCTTCTCCTCACCTGTGCCTTCTTGTCTAGGGGAGCTAGCCAGAGTTCAAACCAAGGAGGCATTGTTTCCTTGGAAGCCTCATTCATCAGCTCAGTGCGAACGGTTTAGCACGCTGTGACAGTCATCTTCTGCACCTTGCCTTCCTCTGTGCTTGACTTAGGGCTTATCTGAGAGCCTTTTGTTCAGGCTCATAATTATTCAGTGAGTCAGGAGCCCACAAGCATTACCCATGGAGCCAGACAAGACCAGCAAGCTCCGTGGACCACCTGTTCCAAGTCATTTCCTGTGTGGGCGGCAACTTCACAGGGCTGAAAATATGAGTTACGGTAAAAATGTCTTCAGCCCTGGCGCTCTGAATTGTTGAAACTAGATGGGATCTCATTTGATTATGTTCGGGCCAGACACATTTCATTATCATTCTTTGCATATATATTAAAAAACTCTTACCTCTTTACAAACCAATGTTCTCAAGGGGCAGACAACACACCCTTGCCATGTGACATTGTTCTAGTAGAGAAAACATCCTAGCATTTCAGCTCCTAGTTCAGATCCATGAGCACAGGACGCAGAGGAGAGGCTGAGGGTCCAGTGAAGGGGCCAATGCTTCCAGCAAGTGCCGTGTTCAGGAGGAGCATCAAGGCCATTCGTTGTAAATTTTAAGCTAAACATTGCACTAAATTAGAGTTTGGAAAATAGCCTAAGTTGATCAAATATTCTGTTCGCAGTATGCCTAAATTGGCCAATGGAATGGAAAAAAAAAAAAAAGGAAACCAAACCAAACAGTTATTTATGTCGTGTAGACAAAACATGGGTTGGTTGACGGGTTATTTCCACTCTGCTGTGAGTGGTTGCTGCATTTTCACTCTGAGTTTCACTGCTACGTGTTTCCATAAATGTAGCTGCTCCCCAGGAGGAACAGTTGGTCTTAGCCTCCTTGCCTCATTATCTGTCTTTCTGTTCTTTTTCTAGATTGTTCTTTAGAAGTTCTTTCTTTATTTTCTGATTATAAAAGACCACATATGTTCACTATAGAAAAGTTCAAAATGTACATATACATGAAGAACAAGAAAATCACAAGCCCACATTTCAGGCAAACTTCCTTATTTTTGGACATATGGATGTCCAAAAATATGAAATAATCAATATATTATAAATATTATAATGACATTTGATATAAATAATACTAATACATAAACATATTTTAGTAATGCTGTTCTTTTAAAACTTATATTGTGGGCGGCGCCTGCGGCTCATCGAGTAGGGCGCTGGCCCCATATACTGAAGGTGGCGGGTTCAAACCCGGCCTTGGCCAAATTGCTAAACAGAAAAATAGCCAGGCGTTGTGGCGGGCGCCTGTAGTCCCAGCTACTCGGGAGGCTGAGGCAAGAGAATCACCTAAGTCCAGGAGTTGGAGGTTACTGCGAGCTGTGTGACACCACGGCACTCTACCAAGGGCACTAAAGTGAGACTCTGTCTCTACAACAATAACAAAAAAATTTGTGTTCAAATATATATTTGACTTACTGAGCAAATTGATAAAAAGGAAATTAGTGCCAGGGTGAGTACCAAACATGGGCAGAAGAGAATAGAAAAGTAAGTAGATAGGTCTCCCCAGTAGAGTCATAAAACAACACAGGCCCAACATACCAAGAAAGGTTGGAGGAAGCTCAAGAAAATTACATTAAAAGGCTTAAAATTTGGAACTGTCACTGTTTCATACAAAGGACCCATAGATCAGCAGTTCTCAGTGAGTGAGTCCTGTGAGATAAAAACTATTTTCCAAATGATAAGTATACTAAGATGTTTTTTGCCTTTTTCACTTTATTGACAAAAGTGCAAAAAAATATGGGTAAACTCACCAGTGCGTTAAGCACGGCCTTAGTCTGTTTTGTGCTGTTATAACAGAATACTTGAGACTGGATAATTTATGAAGAACCAAAATTTATTCTTTCACAGTTCTGGAAACTAAGAAATCCAGTTCTCGGCTTCCACAGTAGCACCTGAATACTATGCACTCCATAACTGAAAAACATAACATCTAATACATGGATCATTTTGTAAATAGTTTTAGCATTGTGGGACCATGCCAATCATCCCAACTACTCAAGAGGCTGAGGCAGTAAGATCACATAAGCCCAGGAATTTGAGTTCACTCTGAGGGAGGCTAATGCCACAGCATTCTAGCTTGGGCAACAGAGTGAGACTCTGTCTAAAAAAAAAAAAATTGAAAATAAGTGTTGTATTCCATTCCTTGCTTGCCAAGAAAGGGGATAAAAAGGAGGTGGAGAGATAGGAAAGTGAACCTTAACAGTGTTCCAGCTGCAACCCAAGTGGGCAGAGATGATACATCACAGCACTAAAGTCCCTTAACTTTATCTTTTACTTGGCTAAATCTTTCCATGCATTTTGGGGGGCTAAATTTCTAAGGGAACATAGATACCCCTAAGATCCATTCTGTAGATGCTGGAAAGTGATGGTTTGAGTGCAGGTTTGGGAAGTTTAAATAAAAGGATTCCCATACAGCTTATTCACCCAGGCCGCTGCTGGCTAACCCCATACAAGTTTGAGAAAAGTAGGAAGAGCAGATGATTCACCTATAATGAAAAGAAAAGAAAATCAACTGATGTCAGTTAGTTACTTCCTACCCTTAGGCAAACATACCATGAATCTCTACAAGCTTCTAGGTGCTTCCTTCCCCTGGTGCCCTACGATTTACAAGATCAGGCCCTGGCCTGGCCATAAAGATGAGAAAGTGGTAACAGTGCAGGATTTCAAGGCTGGGCATGGTGGTTCACGCCTATAATCCTAGTACTCTGGGAGGCCAAGGCAGGTGGATTGCTTGAGTTCAGGAGTTTGAGACCAGCCTAAGCAAGAGTGGAACCCCACGCTTATCTCTACTAAAAAAGGAAATAAACCAGGTTGTTGTGGTGGGCACCTGTCGTCCCAGTTACTCAAGAAGCTTGGGGCAAGAGGATCACTTGAGTCTAAGAGTTTGAGGCTGCTGTGAGCTGTGACACCACGGCATTCTACCCAGGGCAACAGAGTAAGACTATCAAAAAAAAAAAAATTTCAAGGCACGGGGAAAGCCTTAGAACAAGCATTTATATTCTCACAGATGGTGATGGTTACGCATTTAGCCATCTATTTAATCAGCAAGAGCTAAATGTATTTTGGTGCATTATGGGCAAGAAAAAGTTGGTATTGGACTTTTTAATAATTCAGATATACAGGGTGTCCATAAAGTTCGTGTGCAATTAAAAACAGACAACTATGATATAAATCTGCTGCAAGATACATTCTCCTCAGACTATCACAGTTTTTTTCCTTTTAGAAGTGACTTCTTATTTTCGATCTCTTTAATAGAAAACCAATTATTACCATATCAGTGATAAGGTAAGTCACTTCAGTAAACTGATAATGTTTCAGTAATTCTGAGAACACGCAAATTATTCTATTCAGGGAAATGATTTGGCTCTCAGAAAAAAATCCAATGTAGTTTCTCTAAAGAATTATAAAATTAAATGGTTTCTCCATCTCAATTCTGGTGACTTAATTTGAAATTTCACGAAGGACATCATTGATGGAGTTATAGGTCCTAGGAGAACTGGAAAAATGGCGGTCCTACTGGGTAACACATTGTCTTCATTTCCTATTTAATTGCCCTCATTTCTCATTTTTATTTTAGGTAACTAAGAGTTAGGTTTGAGAACACCTGGGCCCTTGTCTGCTGTTAAATTCACCAATCTTTGAAATCTTTGAAATTCCCACCCTTCTTCTAAAGTAGCAGTCAGAGGCAAAAAAAATAAAGATCTGAAGTGAAAACACTTTTCTCATCCTTCAGCGATTCCTCTTTACTTCAGGAAAGTAAAACTACACATGTGTTTATGAAGGAAAAGGAGGCAGAAAGAGATTACTAAAAGGTGCATAAAAGATGGTGGTATTACCTCCATTTCAATGCCAGTATCTTTCATGATCATCCCTGGGTTACAGAGAACAGACAACACAGAGCTTGTCAAGGATAACTAGTATCTACTCACTAATGTATTGCTTAGTACTTTAAGGAAAGGAAATCTCCTCTGAGACATTTTGAAGAATGTAGAAGGGGCTGGATGTGCAGGTCACATACAAAAATCTACTCCAACACCCTTACAGCCTGAGCTTTTGGAGTCCTTCCATGTATTAAGTTAGGGAAGTTCTGGCACCAAACTTCATTGAATGTAGGCCAGCACTGAATCCATAATACAGTCATCCAAGGCATTTCTAGCTTTAGATTACACATCAAATTCAGAATACCTGGTAAGTGTACTCGTATCAATATATTAATCCTGATACAAGATTATATTCCGTTTTTATTAGCCTACTATTTAAATCTATTCTTACACATATCTCTTGGCTTCTGCTAATGTGAATTATCGAAATCCTATGTTATTTTGAAATATGAGCAATTTCTCCCCAGGTCATGATCTGCATTTGTTCTACTTAAGCATGCTGACGTCTAACTCCAGGTTAGGTCTAGACTAGGTAATAATGAACAGTGAGGATGAGTCTTGAGGATACAAGTATCCCTTTGTAAGGCAACTGTCTCAAATAAAGGGATTATAGGGTTTTTAAGAAGGAAAAATCAATCTTCTCTTTACAAGATGAGGGGATGCTTCTTGCTCAGAAAGTTCTAGGCATTCAGCTTTATCTGAGTCCAATCCAGGTCTTCGCATCCCACTTGGTCCCAATGACCTAATTATTACATAAATGATTCAGTGACTTTCTGAATTCAATTTCCATTATAATTCAGCAATCCATTGACTCAGATTTTTTTAAATGTTGATCTTATAACAAATGAGAAACATTTTTAGGATTGCTCAAAATGCCTTGAATTTATTATATTTTAGGATTGCCATAAATGGCTTGAATTTATTATTTTCTATCTGCGAGCTTTCCAGTACAGTTATAAGATGTCACCCCACCCACAGTCCTTGTTGTCATCATTACTACCATGATGATAAAATGCAATAATGACATGGTCCCCAGAGGTCCTTCAAAGAGAAAACCAGCAAGCTCTTCCAAACAACCACAGATGATACTTTAATTAACCATGACCCTACTTTGTACTATGCTACAAATGATCAGAATCATCTTTTCCACTGTCAAGGAACTAAGCACTTCATTCAAGGCCAAAGTTATCCACAGATCAATCCCATAATTCTTTGAGGAATAGAAAAAAAAAACAACTATACTATTTTCATAATTAAGTAGTGCTGAGCTGATATCTGATGATCTGACCCTCATTATATCAGAGTCCAGTTGGGAAAACAAAAACCGCACTAGGTATTTCAACAGAGAGAATTTACTTATTACAGGGAAATCGGTAATATAGGCGTTAGAGAGCTAACAAAGCAAAAATAAAGGCTTAAAAAGCACAAAGTCACCTAGAAAAAAATAACTTCAGGAAGCAGCTCCCACCTCCAGGGCTAAAGGAAGTAAAAGAAGAAAATGAGATTAAAAAAAAAAAAAAAAAGAACCTAGAAGCCCAGAATAAAGACTCCACAGAGGTCGGACTCTGATCTGTGAGAAAGCAGAGCACCATCGGCGCTGCTGCTTACCTCTGAAAAGGTATGATGAGCCTGGTTCCCCTAGTGCTGAAAGAAAAGCGAGGCTGGACAACTGCTACTTCTGGGGGTAAGTGCTGCTGCAGGTGAAACATTGCTGGACTTGCAAGAAACACTATCAAAACCAGCAAGGTCTCCTCCTGACTCTCAGTCTCCCTCTGGTGCCCTAACAGGAAGCAAGCTTACTAAGGAGTCTGGGAAACCAACTTTAAGGATGACTGGTCAGGATCACAGGGAAATGTACAGAAGGTGGATTTAGAGCTGAGGGACAAGTGAATGACTGGCACAGGTGGTGGTTATGCTCAGCGTTTTCTTCTAAACAAGTCTCAGATTCGGTTTAAAGCATCCCCTGACCAAGGCTATATATCTTGTTTCATTCCAAGAAACTCTCCATGGTGTCAGAGGAAGATCAAAAACCTTATGGTCCTACATTCACAGACAATATTAACCCAGTAGAAACAGAAGGAAACAGAAATAAAGAACAATATTAGTGAGAGTAGCTGAAGAAGATGAAACTAATAAATCAACCACTACAGGACCACACAAGAGAAAAACAAAATTAAATTCAAGAAGATGGGAAAGGAGAAAAAGGGGGAGGTAGGTTGGTATGTTCCCACCCATGGGGTACAATGTAGGGGTATATAGCTGGGAAAAGGACTCAAATGCAACTTGGACTTTACAAACACAAACACTGTAATCTAATCATATGTGCCCTCATATTATTATTATCTTTTTTGAGACAGAGTCTCACTTTGTCACTTTTGGTAGAGTGCCGTGGCATCATCACTCATAGCAACCTCAAACTCTTGGGCTCAAGTGATCCTCTTGCCTCAGCTTCCAGAGTAGGTGGGACTACAGGTGCCTGCCCCAACACCCAGGTATTTTTAGAGGCCAGTCTCCCTCAGGCTGGTCTCAAACTCCTAAGCCCAGGCAATCCACCCATCTTGGACTCCCTGAGTGCTAGGATTACAGATGTGAGCCACCATACCAGGGCATATATCCTCATCTTAATCCAACATGTATAGAAACTTTTCTCAAGAAGCCAGAAAAATGGCCCACAAACACATGAAAAAATGCTCATCATCCATAATCATCAGAAAAAATACAAATCAAAACCACTTTGAGATGTCATCTGACCCCAGTGAGCATGACCCACATCACAAAGACCCAAAGCAAGAGATACTGGCATGGGTGTTGAGACAAGGGAACACTCATGTACTATTGGTGGGATGGCAAACTAGTCCAGCCTTATGGAAAGAAGTATGGAGATTCCTCAAAAAACCAAAGTAGACCTGCCATTTGATCTTATAATCCTATTACTAGGTATCTAACCCCTCCCCCCAAAAAGACATTTTTCCATAAGGACATTTGTACTCTAATGTTTACAGCAGCACAATTCACAATCTCAAAGATGTGCAAACAACCCAGTGCCCTTCAACACATGAATGGCTTGAAAAATTGTGGTATATGTACACCATGGAATACTATTCAGCCATTAAAAATAATGGAGATTTTCTATCTTTATAGCAACCTGGACAGATTTGGAGAACATTCGTCTAAGTGAAACATCACAAAAATAGAAAAACAAGCATCACATGTACTCAGTACTAAATTGAAACTAGTAGATTAATAATAACATGCACACATGGATGAAAAACTCAATTAAATTCAAGTGGGGGCAGGATGAAAGAGGTTGAATAAGTTCCCACCCAATGAATACATTGCACAGGTAAATAACACACTTTCTGGGTAAAGGACACAACTACAACTGGGACTTTAACCTTACAAAAGCAAACCATATAACCTAATTGTATGTATACACATATTAATCTGAAATTTAAAGACAATCTTGGAGAACAGGGAAAAAAGAAAAAAAAGAATGAAGAGAGCTTACATGACAGATAGAACACCATAAAGTCACCAAATATTCAAATTCTGAGAGTGTGAGAAGGAGAAAAAATGAACAAAGGCATAGAAAACCTATTTAAAAAAATAATAGCTGAAAAATTCTCAAGTCTAGCAAGAGATTTGGATATCTAAATATAGGAAGCTCAGAAATCCCCCAGGTAGATTCAACCCAAAAAAAGTCTTTTCAGGGCACATATAGTTAACTGTCAAATGTCAAAGACCAAGAGAAAATTGTCAAGTCAGAGATGAAGGAATATTCATCAGACTAACAGTTAATTTCTCACCAGAAACCTTACAGACCGGGGGAGAATGGAATCATATATTCAAAGTGCTGAAAGAAAAAACTATCAGCCAAGAATACTACACCCAACAAAGCTACCCTTCCAAGATGAAGGAGAAACCAGGCATGGTGGCTCACACCTGTAATCCTAGTACTTTAGGAGGCTGAGGTGGGTGGATTGCTTGAGCTCCAGAGTTCAAGATAAGCCTGAGCAAGAGTGAGACCTCATTTGTATTAAAAATAGAGAAAACCTAGTTGGGCATCGTGGCAGGTGCCTGTAGTCCCAGCTACTTGGGAGGTTGAGGCAAGAGAATCACTTAAGCCCAGGAGTTTGAGGTTGCTGTGAGCTGTGATGCCACAGCACTCTACCTAGGGTGACAGAGTGAGACTATGTCTCAAAAAAAAAAAATTGGGTGGCACCTATGGATCAACGGAGTAGGGCACCTGCTCCATATGCCGGAAGTGGCAGGTTCAAACCCAGCCCTGTCCAAAAACCACAAAAAAAAAAAAAAGATAAAGGAGAAATAAAATCTTTCCGAAGCAAGCAAAAATTGAGAGAATTCATTACCACTAGACTAGCCTTACAAAAATGCCTAAGATAGTTCTACATCTGAAAGCAAAAGGATGATATCTACCATCATGAAAATATATAACTCACTGGTAGTACAGATACACAAATGAGAAAGAGAAAGGAGTCAAACATTACAACAGAAAATCACCAAACCACAATGATAAAACAACAAGAGAGGAAGAAAGGAAAAAAAGAATATACAAACAATCAGAAAACAATTAACAAACTGACTAGAATAATTCAACTATCAATTACTCTAAATGTAAATAAATTCCCCACTTTAAAATATGTAGACTGGCTGAATGGATTAAGATAACATGACCCAACTTTATGCAAACTATAAGAAATTCACTTTGCCTATAAAGGACAGATTGAAAGCAAATGGAAGGAAAATGATATTCCATGAAAATATGTACAGAAATTAAAAGCAAGTCAGAGTAGTTGTGCTTATATCAATAAAAGGAACTTTATGTCAAGAACCATAAAAAGAAACTAAGAAGGTATTATACAATCATAAAGAGATCAATTCAGCAAGAGTATATAACAACTCTGAATATATATATGCACCTAATACCAGAACACCCAAATATATAAAGCAAAAGATCTACAGGGAAAGATAGACTTCAATATAATAATAGTTGAAGACCTCAACATTGTACAATCATCTAGACAGAAAATCACAAAAAAAATTAGATTTAAACTATACCTTAAGGCAGAGTGAAGTGGCTCGTGCCTGTAATCCTAGCACTCCTAGGTGCTGAGGTGGGTGGATTGCTTAAGCTCAGAAGTTCAAGACCAGGTTGAGTAAGAGCAAGACCCTTTCACTAAAACTAGCTGGACATTGTGGTGGGACCTGTATTCCCAGCTACTCCAGATGCTGAGGCAAGAGGATCACTTGAGCCCAAGAATTTGAGGTTTCTATGAGTTATGAAACCATGGCACTCTACCAAGGGCAACAAAGTGAGACTCCATCTCAAAATATTAACCAGTGTGATATAAGCATTCCTAATTCTATATGAAATCAGCACATTGTACCCATAAATGCATTAATGTATACATGATCTATGTGTTTATGATTTAATAAAAAAAAAAAAAGAAGAAAGAAAAGAAAAGATGACACATGGAGCCAGGCATAGCAGCCCACACCTGTAATCCTAGCACTTTTGAATGTCAAGGTGGCAGGATCTCTTGAGACCAGGAGTTTGAAACCAGCCTGGGCAACCCAGAAAGATCTCATCTCTATAAAAAATAAAAATAAAAATAAATTATCCAGGTGTGGTGATGCACACCTGTAGTCCCAGCCACTCAAGAGACTGAGGCAAAGGCTCACCTGAGCCCAGGAGTTTGAGGTTACATATACAAATACACACATACAGACAGACACACACACAGGGTGGCCATAAAGTCCATGTGCAATTTAACATAGTGTGTGATTTTAAATTGCACACGAACTTTATGACCACCCTGTATATATGGATGGATATAATAAAAGAACTTCAAAATATATGAAGCAAAAACTAACAGAATTAAAGTGATATAATCTGTAAACACATTTGGAGATTCTAGCTTTCCTTATTCTATAATTAATAGAACTAGGCAAAAAATTCAGTAAGGACATTTAAGGAACTGCATGATACTATCAAGTATTTGACCTAGTTGTCTTTATAATATACTATACTCAAAGATAATAGAAGATACTTGCTTTTCAAGAACAATAAGACAGAATATTGTTGGCCTATAAAACATGTCAATATAGTAATTCACCATGTACTGAATTAAATTTCAAACAATCAATCTTATAGTGTCACATGTCACTTCTGACACCACTTGTCAGGGTCCAGGACTGGCCAGGTCTCAGCCCTGCTTAACTAGGTTCCGGACATGGACCGCTAAGTCACCTTGCTCTGGTACAGTTTCTCTTAGATGCCTGAGGACTATCTACTTTAACTGGAGAGAGAGAGTGTGTCTTAGAGAGAATAAAGCAGTCTTCTTAGAAAGATAGATCTTAGTCTTTGGTAGAGCTTGGTAATCTTCAGCAGAGAGACGCCGTGCTGGTGATCTGCTGGCAGAAGAGGAGGCGGAGTCAGAGTAAGCTAGTCCGTGATAGAATGCGCATGCTCCCGACTGCCTTCTCCTCCAGCCTAATATAAGGCCGATCTCTGTAGAGACTGCCAATTGACCACTGCTCTCATCTCGCAAGCTCTAGTGCTTGTTAGCACTAAATCCCTCTCCATGCCCTCTCCACCAAGGTGTTCCATTATTGAGCTATACAAGTATTACTCATAACTCTTGCTCCTAGCCATAGGCTATATGGGCTGCAACATGATAGAATAAAGTCTCTGTGCACAATGGAAGTAAAATTAGAAGCCACTAACAATAAAATATCTAGAAAATCCCTACACACCCGAAAATTAATCATATATACTTCTAAATAACTGTGTCAAAGAAAAAAACTAAAAGGAAATTAAAAAATATCTTAAACTGAATAAAAATTTGAAATATAAATACTAAAGTTTGCAAGATGTATGAATAAACTTCTCAGTAATTGTAGCTTACTGGGAAATGCATAAAGGTTTAAAGGTTTATTATAAAGTCTTAAATTTAAGGCTATAAATTTCCTTCCTAAAGAAACTGAGAAAAGTTAAGAAAATTAAATCCAATGTAGAAAGAAGAAAAAAAAAAGCTAAAAACAAAATTCAATGAAAAAACAAAAATACAAATAATAGAGAAAATTAAGAAAGTCAATTTAAAAGAGATGCAAATGAACAACACCAAAAATGAAAGATATTCCAGACTTACAAGGATATTAAGGAGATATTATAAACAGATTAATGCTAAGAAAAACTGACAAATTCCTTGAAAAATATAACTTACTCAAACTGATACAAACTTAAATAAACTATCTGAATGGGGCAATACTTCTTCAAGAAATCAAATCTTTTTTAAGAGGAAAAAAGAAGGGGAAAAAAACCAACTTCAGACCTAGATCATGTCACTGCTAAATTCTATCAAATATTTAGGAAGTCATATTACCAGTCTAACATAAATTCTTTCAGAAAATAGAGGGAAAAGCTGTATTTCCCAGTTGACTTTATGTAAATAGGATTACCCTGATGCTAAAACCTCACAAGAAATTCCAAGAAAATAAAATTATAAACCAATATCCCTCATGACAGTAGACTTAAAATCTTTCTTTTATTAACGCACACTTTTTTTTATTATATTAAAATCAGGCAATGATCTGACAATCTAAAGGCTGCTTACGGAATCCTGTTATGTTAAACTTTACTTACAAGATGTTAAATCCTTAGAACTAATGTTTTCCCCAGAAAAAGATTAATGGAAACATCAGTTGCTTTCCAGACTTTTGACAGTTGCCGCTCAAAAGGTGATTTTACACAAATACTAAATTAAAAAAAAAAAAGAAAAAAAAACTTTAGTACACAATGAATTGCTTTTATTTCAGTACGCATCCACATTTCAGCTTTTAGTGGTCCTGAACAGAATGTGAAAAAATGCAGCCATTTGCCAGGAAGTCAAGCTGGTCAATTTTGGGGATCAGTTGTGCTCACCCAGTTCTTTCTGGATCCCTGCTGAGGACTGGATCGCGCAAAGCAGCAGCACCAAAACCAAAGTATGCGATGAATTCAAGGTTTTTTTATTCAGGTTGTCAAATTCCAAACTAGACCCCAATTGATTGCAAGGATGACAAAATGAGAGCCCTGTTTAAAACTTCTTTGATTTTTAAAAGCAAAAGCAATTATAGGAAAACAAAACAATTCAGAGAGGTGGTGTGTGCTTACAAGTGTCTTCATGTGGGCTTTCTCCCAGTTACCAAGGACTCAGAGCTGGCAGGTCTGAGTAACCCTAGTGACTGTTCACCTTATCAAAACCTGAGCTAAAAAAATGCATCAGCTGATGATGACAGCA
>CAUYON010164825.1:0-20767 GCA_963573935.1 Arctocebus calabarensis | reverse complement strand
TTTATATAGTGATCAAGAAAATGCCATGAAGGCTATCTGTAACAGTACGATCAAAACATTTCTGAATGTATATGAATCGTGCCCTATGATTGCACCAATGTACAGAATTATGATTCAATAAAATTATAAAAAAAAAATCTGTATTAGACATTCTCTTCTGCAAAAGTTGTGGTAGCAAAACAATTATCCCTAAAGAATTACTTGTAACTCCAGATTTTAATTTATGCCATTGACTAGGGAATCATAGGAGAACTATTCCACTCTGCCTGGATCTGAATTCACTTCTCTGTAATTTCTTCAGCTTCCGTGTGTGTGTGTGTGTGTGTGTGTGTGAGAGAGAGAGAGAGAGAGAGAGAGAGAGAGAGAGAGAGAGAGAAACCTCACAAGACTCAGTGCTCTAATCCAGATCCAAAAGCCAAAGTTGGTAAGTGTGGTAGGGAAAAATAGTTCAGAATAAAGGAATAGAAAGTATTACTAGGGGAAGGAGTTTATAATTTTAAATAGTAGAATATAAGAAAATTCTTAAGGGGATAAAGGCTTGAGGCATGTAAACAGCTGGGGAAAGTGTGATATAGGAGGCAGAAGTGCAGGCACAGACGTCCCAGAAAAGACCAGGTGTTGGCAGGAAGTGGACGTGTTGGACACTGGATGGCAGAGGGCCCAGGTCACTTAGGGCCTGGCCGGCCATTCTAAGGACTTTGGCTTTTTCCATCACTGAAAAGAAGCGCTACTGAGGGGTTTAACAGGGCCACATTGGCCGCTGCATCAGGAAAAGACTAAAAAGAGCCAAATCTCTGGGCAGGAAGACCAGTTGGGACACTGCAGTGACCTGGGGGGAGGTGGTAGAGTCTGCTCTGGGGCAGGGGGCCGCTCTGCGCCGGGCGGTGCCAAGGATGGGATGTGAGACCTCTGCCGTGGAGAGAGACCCAGCCTGGGCCTCTGGAAGGATGGAGCCGGTACGTACAACCGGGGAGGATTTTAGGGTCTTGAGAGGGAAGAGCAAGGGCTCCCATTTGGACATGTGAGGTTTTAACAGCCCATGAAACGTCCAAGGGCAGCCGTGGCAGCCGTTTGGAGTTCAGGGGCGATGTCCAAGGTGGGGAATTTGGGAAATGTCCGCATGTGTTATAGATGGTCTACAAATCACGATGCTGTATGAGAGCCTCAAAAGAGCGAGGGCAGCAAGAGGAGAGAATGCCTGAGGACTCACCCGGAGGACGTGATTCTGATAGTCGGAGAACGCGGGACGAGGCGGAGTGTGAGGGAGAGCGGCCAGTGCGGTCAGAGGGGGAGGCAGGGAGCCCGTGCTCAGGGAATCAGCTTCACTACCGCTCTCACTCGCTCTCATCTCTCTGCACCTGCGGAGCTCAGCCTTCCTCTCGTCCCCTGACCGGCACGTACCACAGCGCCCCCACCTGGTCTTCCTGCCAACCACCTCCTCGCCCTCCCAGGTCAACCTTGGCATTGCCCCAGATACTTTCTATTATATCGTGCAATGAAAATCATGGTATTTTCCTGCAGATTTTCTATGAGTATAGCTTTAATGAGTCTTCATTAAATTCACCGGAATTTTTTTTTTTTAATGAGTGTACATTTTGTTTATTTATCAGTTGATAGACATTTGGGCTGCTTCTACATTTTGACGATTATAAATTATGCTGCTATGAACATTCATATATAGGTTTTTGCGTGGAAGTATGTTTTCAGTTCTTTTTAAAAATTTTTAATTAAATCATAGCTCTGTACATTAATGTAATCATGGGGTACAATGTGTTGGTTTCCTATACAATCTGAAATATTTTCATCAAACTGGTTAACATAGCCTTCATGGCATTGTCTTGGTTCTTGTGTAAAGACCTTTATATTCTGCATTCAGTAAGTTTCACCTGTACCCTTCTAAGAGGCACCATAGGTGTGGCTCCACCATTACCCTTCCTCCTCCCATCCTCCCCCCTCCTCCCCTCCCCTCCCTTTCCCCTTTCCCCATATTCTTGTGCTATAACTGGGTTTTAGCCTTCATATATAAGCTATAAATTAGCTTCATAGTAGGGCTGAGTACATTGGATACTTTTTCTTCCATTCTTGAGAAACTTTGCTAAAAAGAATATGTTCCACCTCCATTCATGTAAACATGAAAGAGGTAAAGTCTCCATCTTTTCTGTTTTTGGAAGTGAAAACTTCACCTCTGAACTCAGACTTGAGACTTAGAATCTTTGGAGAAAATGTCCAGGAATTTATACTTCTATACTTTTAAAAACTCCTCAGTTGATTTTACCAAACTACCGTTTGAAAATAACTGGCCTATAGCATGGGTGGGGAACCTTTTCATGCCAGAAGGCTGCATTAATTTAGCTGGAATCAGATGAGGTCCCTGTGAAGACATTTCAATTAGATATACTTAAAATGTACATTATTTTGTAAAAATGTAACTACTATGTACTTAATTTCAAGAAACGGAACATCATTTGCTATTTTAAAGTTAACTCACATTTAATGACTCTCTTGTGTCTGCTTCTTGTTCGAAGTACTTGAATATTTGCTTCCAGCATGGAGGTCACGGTTTCATTTAATCTTTAGATGGGTGTCAGTCATTTGTGACCTTGAGGACATCTTTGATTTGCATTGGTCAGGAGAATGTAGATTCACAGCAATAAACGGTTGAAAAGCAAGAAAGCATTTTGGGGGCACGTTGCCAAAGGCATGGGTATTTTACTGAATTTTTCCGTATTTCAATTGGATCTTTCTTAGCATCAAACAATGACTTTAAAATGCTGTCTACTGAGAGCTTGGTCAATTCCACATATAGTTCCTTAAATGATTGATGAGTTCAATTAGGTGAAGCTAAAATGCTAATTTGGGTGTGATAACATGATTTTCAAAGTCAATGAACCTGTAATTATATTATCCAATTAATAGGTCTAGATAGCTGTGTATTCTTCAAATGATTTGCATACATCATCCTGCTCAGTAATGACATTTGCTGAGCAAAATGTTCATCTGAAATTTCCTTTTGAAGAAGAAGTATTTTAAAAACAATAGCTTTTTTTGAAATGCTTGGATTTTTTGCCAAAAATATAGAGACTTAGTTTTACCTTGCAAAGAAATATTCAAGTCATTCTGATTTGACATGATATCACACAGAAATGTTGCATCCCTATAGAAATCTTCCTTCAATAATTCACACGGCCGATTCTGTTTCTCGTAAAATTTAACTATTTGTTCTTGCAGAGATAAAATTTTGGCTGACACTTGTCATTGCCAGAGCCAACACACTTTTCATGACATGGCAAAATCACACTGAATACTCTATCACTCAACCTTAGCGAGTTATGAATGTGATCATGCCACTCTGCATTTGCACAAATACCGTTAACAATTCTTATAATTCCTTGCAAAGTGTTGCTTCAAATAGGGACTTTACCCCGGAGATTCTGCTGAAGCAAGATCCACTGAAAAGAAATGAAAGTGTCTGGTTCTGTTAATACTTTTAAAAAATCTTTGCAATAAACCTTTCATGTTTTACTCTCATGTACACCATCTCTAACGTTCTCACTTAGTTTACCCAATTCAGTCCAAAGTCACAAAGTTTATCTTGAAAATTGTTGAAGATATGGATTCTCCTATTCTGTTTGCAAGAGTGCCCAAAGTGAATAACTCTTGGTAGCACAGAAAATCTTTGGTTATAACCTTAATAAAGTATAAAACTTGGGCTGAATCACTAGTATCAGTTGATTTCTCAGAAGCAATTGAATAATATCCATTTTCCTTTTGGTGTATGGCATGAAGTTTTTATCTCTCTCTCTCTCTTTTTTTTTTTTTTGCAGTTTTTGGCCAGGGCTGGGTTTGAACCCACCACCTCTGGCATATGGGGCCAGCGCCCTACTCCTTTGAGCCACAGGCACTGCCCTGAAGTTTTTCTCTTAAGCTGAAGGTTAATGCATGATGCTGATCAGTTATGGTTCTCCTAGAAAGAGGCAGCTGTTTGTACTTTGAGTCATTATTGGTGTCTAAGTATCCTATAACTTCAACAATCATTCTTTCACAATTTCTACATCAATGAATGGCTTCCTTTTTCCTCTCAGGTATACAAGCCACTTTGTAAGTTTCTTCACTGGCAGTATTTCTAGCTCTTACTGCCGCTTGAAAGAATTGTTTTTGCTTTTGCTATTTATCTTTTAATTTCTGCTATACAAACTTTCGTGCTTCTCTTTCTAATTCAAAATATTTGGGTCTTTGTGAGTATATTGTAACAGCATGATAGCTGATGAACATTGAATTTCTTTTCCTATTTTAGGTACAATAGTAAATATTTATTTAGAATAAGAAACTATACAAATTACAGATTCAAAAAGCTAATAATTACCACAAACCTAAAACAAAATACTGAAAAATACCAACACACTTTTAATACTGCCTGACACATCCCCATAGCTGATGTCTCCTTCATATGACAAGTTTTTTTTTAAATTTCAAAAATAATTTTGGTTACATGCATCAATTTTGTTATGCTTGCGTCAGGGTTTTAAGTGTGCCCATCATTTGGATAACATTCATTGTACCTGTCAGGTGGTTTTCACCCATCCCCCCCTTTCCTTTTCCATGCTTGATTTCCACTGGGTTTTATTTCCCTCTGTGCACATGGAGCTTATTACGTAGCTTGTTAGTTCCAGCTTAATAGTGAATATTAGTGGTGTTTGTTTTCCTGCTAGAATGTAAAGGCCATGGTAGCAGGACTCTTTTATGTTCTGTTCTCCCCTGTGCCTAGTGCAGCACCAGGTGGAAACTGAATGTGTCTCTCCATTCCTAAATCCATATGTTGAAATCCTAAGCTCCAGGACCTCAGAATGTGACTATTTGGAGATATAGCCTTTAAAATGGTAAGTAAGCAGAATGAGTTCACGTGGGCACTGATCTAACGTGACTATTTTCCTTGTACAAAGGGGCCATCAGGACACAGATGTGTGCACAGGAAAGACCACAGAGACTCCGGGAGAAGGTGGCTGTCTGCAAGGTGAGCGGGAGGCCTCAAGAGCCACTTTGATGCTGGACTTCTAGCCTCCCGAACTGTGAGAAATTTGCTTTGTAAGCCGCCCAGTTTGTGGTATTTTGTGGTGTCAGCCCTAGCAAACTACAACACTAAGAGTTCAACAGATATCTTCTTGACAAAGTCTCTTCTTGCAATGTCTGAGGCTTATGAGTCACACCATTTCTTACTTCTCTTACATGTGGATTTTCTTTTTCCTTCTTTGAATTGATGGGTTTCATGTCTCTCTTGATGACCCGTATTGTACATCAATCTTGGAGGTTCTTCTGTACTGTCTACTGTATAGAATAGCCACAGTGGAATGACCACTTGAAGGATGCACCATCGCTGCTCCAGCCCCTCTGTCATGGCTCACCTTATGTGTCTCCAACTTCTCTTGTAACTTCTCAAACCAGAAAGTCCGGAGAGTTCATCCTCTCTGCCCAGCTGGGCCTTGTTGTCCTTTGTTGGCTTCACTGGCCTCTTTCCTGATGTAGGGTCTTCATGTCACTCTTTATGTTATGTTCTTCTTTCTAGCATCCCAGAACCCTTTAGCCCCTTGACCTTTTTCACGACTTTTTACGTCAATCTTCAATTGTATGTCACTCCTGTGAAACATTTAAAGGTGAGTCAGAAAAATATCATAACTGAGTCCACTATAGTCAGATGGCCTATGGTCAAGGGGCCTGTTATTATTCCCGGTCTCTCCTCTTCCATCTCATGAGCTCCATGCTCTATTTTCTGCAAAAACTAAATAACATGTTTTACATACTCTGAAAATCTCAGTCGTACTCCTTTCCCTATTCTACTCAGCAAGTAACTCTTCTCCCTATTTCATTACAGGGTTTACTAAATACTAGTCCTATGAGTTGTTTAGAGAAAATAGAATACAGTGTCAGGTGTGTCCTGGCCCTGAAATGCTGGGAAATGCTGGGCTGAACAAAAGTAAACAAATGTCTTTGGCTTCATATGCTAATGCCCATTGAGAATACATGGGAAGATCAGAGGGAACATGTGTAATTGTTTTGTCCATATTCATGACTCTTTCCTCTTGTGACAGGTACAAAAATTTGCACTCGATAAACCATTTTACCTCTTGTCTGTTTTCCATAATTGTAGTCAATTTTCCTAGCTGAACTCAAGATAGTCACATGACATGTATATAAGCATGGCCAGTTATTACACTTATATTCCCCTGAACGTTGTTTCGTTTAAGCATGCGAATGTGTCCCTGGTGAGTCCCCGCTTTATCTGGGAGGCTCTAGTGTTAGGCTGCTAATTTAAAACCATGTGGAACCTGAAAAGTGAGGCTGTTGTAGAGAGAATCAGAGCAGAGGAGCCTGGATTCTGGTGACATCACTTGAACTCCTGGTTTAGCTTCCCTGAAGCCATATATTTTTCGATTATTCTGTTGTTTGAACCAATATATTCTGTTTTTGATAGGTCAGTTTAGGTAGGCTTTTTGACACAACAGAAAGAATCCTGATTGGTCTAGAGATTGACAAATGAGTAAGAGTGAGATTGGTTGAGCTCTGGTGTTGGGCAACACTCACTGAGGACTGCTCCTATCTAGGTTGTCCTTCTGAGTCTTTGTTGTATCTCCCAAGGAACAGCATACCTCATGTAAGTACATATGTATGTACACACTTATATCTCCGGTATACCTCAGTAAGATAGTATATCTGGTATATCAACCAGATAGTCTGAATCTATGCCTCAAATCAGAAATGCAAAATAATATATTTTTACTAAAAGGGGGCCTTCTTTCTGCTCTTTGTAATCCAACAACCACCTGCAAATCCAACAATACACTGGTAGAGGGTTGGAAAAGTTGAAATTTTTTTCAACAGAAGATCAGTGCGAGTATTGTCAGGGACACAGGAAATATAATAGTAGACAAAATAGCTTTATCTCTCTGGTCCCTCCTAAGCACGTCCTGTTGTGAGCTCCCTATCCATCAGAAGGTGTGGCTGTATATGTATTTGTGGTACAGGTTGCTGGACCACAGGGTCCATGTACAGGCTGGACTTGGAGAAGTGCTTGTCACTCAGAGACCCTGCAGCATGAACGCAAGGACCCAGTGGCTGGTGGGTTGTCTTGTCCTGGGAAGAACAATATGTGAGGAGTTGGGTAGTCACAATGAACATTTAATGTTGTTGTCTGCCCAGCACCCATTACTCCTTTTTCATTAAACAGTTCATGCATTTCTTCTAGGTAATTACTCCCGTGCCCCTTCCACTTGCCCCATCTAGTCCCTGTGTCTAGACATGGCTTCACTTTTGACTCTAGGGGTGGTCTCTTAAAGTAAGCTTGACCCATCAGTATAATTCTCTTTCTCTGCCCATAGTCTAGGGATGAGAAAATACAAATGTATGCATTTAAAGTAATTTGGGCATTCATGTCCAAGCTGCTGGGAAAGCAGCCTGTGGCCTCATGACCCCAGAACTTCTGGCGACCTACTGGACACCATGTGGAGCCTGGAGCTCACAAGGAGCGGAACTCAGCTGACACAGAGACGAGGAATCACAGGCTTTGGATTAAGGCATGCCTGAGACCAGAAATAGCTCTTTAATTTAATATGCAAGGTAAAAAGTTCCTTTCTGAATTTTCCACTATTTGCCAACAACAGATTTCCAACTGGTATAAGGGTCTATTATGCATGTATTCTAAACTTTTTGACCTCGAGTTCCTTTTCATGCCACACTTTTTAACACCCTATGCCAGGGGTCCTCAAACTACGGCCCCATGGGCCACATGCAGTGGTGTGAATTGTATTTTTACTTCAAAATAAGATATTTGTAGTGTGCATAGGAATTTGTTCATAGTTTTTTTTTAAACTATAGTCTGGCCTCCAATAGTCTGAGGGACAGTGATTTGGCCCCCGTTTAAAAAATTTGAGGACGCCTGATTAGTATTTATTTTTTATAAATCATTTAGGATGTCTTTAGCTGCAAATTAAAAGACAAATAAGGAAACTCAATAACAAAATGTTGGGAGGTGAGTTTTTACAGGCTGGGTTAAATCACAAGCAATCACAAGCTCCACAGTGCCAATGAGCACCTGTATTATTTCTAGTTTTTCTTTTTTTCCTTCCCAGATAATCAGGTCCTCAGACTATCCTCTGTCGAGGTCATAAGATGTCTTTGTTCTAGGCATCACATCCTGACAGGATTGGGCAGAAGAGGCAATGTTATTTTCTCATGTCTAAGTTTAAGAATGAGAAGACGTGTCTCGGTTTTTTTTCTACACCCAGAGGTTTCCACCTGAGTCCCTCTCATTGCCCCACACTGGGTTATCTGGCTGTCCCTAAGCCAGCCGTCAGAAGAGAATGGCATCAGTGATCTCCAAACATCTTTCCAAAAGGAACCTATTAGCTTACATTCCCACCAGCAGTGTGGAAGTGTTCCCTTTTCTCCACATCCACGCCAGCATCTCTGGTTTTGGGATTTTGTGATGTGGGCTAATCTTACTGGAGTTAGATGATGTCTCAAGGTAGTTTTGATTTGCATTGCTTGCTTTACTTACTGTGTTCTTGGCTGGGCAGAAGCTTTTTAGTTTGATCAGATCAGAGGATTGTATTTTTGATGTTGCTTCAATTGTCTGGGGGTGGAGTGTCCTCCTCATAAAGTATTCTCCCAGGCCAATTTCTTCAAGTGTTTTCCCTTCACTTTCTTCTAGTATTTTTATAGTTTCACATCTTAAGTTTAAATCTTTTATCCAGTGAGAGTTTATTTTTGTTGATGGTGAAAGTTGTGGGTCCAGTTTCAGTCTTCTACAGGTCACCAGCCAGTTCACCCAGCACTATTTGTTAAATAGGGAGTCTTTTCCCCACTGAATGTTTTTAATTGGCTTATTGAAGATCAAATGATGATAAGTAGCTGGGTTCATCTCTTGGGTCTCTATTCTGTTCCATACACCTACCTCTCTGTTTTTGTGGCAGTACCATGCTGTTTTGATCACTGTTGATTTATACTATAGTCTGATGTCTGGTAGCGTGATTCCTCCTGCTTTGTTTTTATTTCTGAGTAATGTCTTAGCTATTTGAGGTTTTTTATGATTCCATATAAAATGAAGTATTATTTTTTCAAGGTCTTTAAAGTATAACAGTGGTACTTTAATAGGGATTGGATTAACATTGGAGATCACTTAGGGATCTAAAAATAGATCTGCCATT
Organism: Arctocebus calabarensis; assembly: GCA_963573935.1. Lineage (NCBI taxonomy): Eukaryota > Metazoa > Chordata > Mammalia > Primates > Lorisidae > Arctocebus > Arctocebus calabarensis. Next base: position 11,570 of record CAUYON010164825.1, on the reverse strand, counting down.
TGATCCTGCAATTCCTCTACTAGGTATATATCTAGAAGACCAAAAATCACTTTATAACAAAGATATTTGCACCAGAATGTTTATTGCAGCCCATTTCATAATTGCTATGTCATGGAAGAAGCCCAAGTGCCCAGTGACCCATGAATGGATTAATAAATTGTGGTATATGTACCCCATGGAATATTATACAGCCTTAAAAAGATAGAAACTTTACCTCTTTCATGTTTACATGGATGGAACTGGAACATATTCTTCTTAGCAAAGTAGCTCAAGAATGGAAGAAAAAGTATCCAATGTATTCAGCCCTACTATGAAACCAATTTATAAACACCCACACTTCTATATGAAAGCTATAACCCAATTACAGCCCAAGATGAAGGGGAAAGAGGAGGGGGGGAAAGAGGAGGGAGGATGAGCGGAGGGAGGATAATTGATTGAATCACACCTATGGTGCATTTTACAAGGGTACATGTTAAATCTACTAAGTGTAGAATATAAATGTCTTAACACAATAACTAAGAAAATGCAATGAATTCTATGTTAACCAGTTTGATGAAAGTATTTCAAACTATATATAAAACCAACACATTGTACCCCATAATTGCATTAATCTACACAGCTATGATTTAATAAAAAAAAAAAAAAAGGAAAGAGAATGGCATAATCATGACTGGTTGAGACTAACCAGGATTTACCCATCATCTTGCAATAGGATTACTTTCCCTCGAGGCTGTAAACCTGAATAAAAAGGGTATTCTGTTTGCGAGGAGAAAGGGGAGAATGGGTGCTGAGAAGGCAATTTAAGGGGTTACCATTCCATGGAGGAGGTAAATTCACATAGAAGATTATATTGCTTGACTTCCAGGTTTTGACCTCCTACTTGCCTTCAATCCCTCACAAGTGAATCAAATGTCATTTTATATAAACTATTTTATCTATACAATCCATTCCTGTCTTACAGGAAAAGGTGACTCTCTACTGTTCCTAGTATCAAATCCTCTCCACTCTGCCCCTAATCATAACAGCCTTTGCCTGCATTTGATTTGAATATTTCATTCTGTCATTTTTTTGTCTCTACTCCAAATTTAAGCCTCTCTAGTTAACAAGCCTTCCTCTAATCCACTTCAAACATTGCTGTGCAGTCCTCTCCCTGAATACATCTAGTATTCTTCCACTAGACAATTTCCTCTGTGCCCTTGGGAATTCATGTTCCCTGACTTCTTCCTATGGTTTACATGACTCTGTCTAGGTCCATGCCTTCACTGACCTCTGCCTCTGGCTTCTGCATGAAGCCCTTTTAAAGAGAGGATGCACCTGCTTGTTTCCAGTGTATCATGGTCAGGACGTGGGGGGTGACTATTTGAGTATTGTTTGTAGGCCTTGACTTATGTTCTAAGCCACTCCTCTTTAAGTAGTCCAGTGAGATAACCTTTTACCATGACTTAAAAAAAAATCTGGACAATGACATATTTGTCTAGAATATTAGAACATATATCATGTTCTCCCTTCCTTCCTTTATTTTTTTATTGAGGCAAAATATAAACATATAATTTGCCATCTTCATTATTTTTACTTGTACAGTTACACACTTGATTTTTGTATCCTGCAACTTTTCTGTGTGTCAATTTTAACATTTTTGTGTGTGCATTCCTTAGGTATTTTTTTTAGGTATCAGATCATGTTGTCTGCAAACAAGGCTAATTCAACTTCTTCCTTTCTGATTTGAATGCCTCATGTTTTTTTCACTTGCTTAATTTCTCCCCAGGGTTTATGTTACTGTGTTAAATAATAGTGAAGGCATCCTTTTCTCATTCCAGTCCTTAGAGGAAAGGCCTTTAGTTTTTCCTGATACAGTACGATGTTGGCTGTTGAGTTTATCATGTATCGCCTTTACTGTTTTGAGGTATGCTGCTCTATACCTGTTTTGATAAGGGTTTTTATCATAAAGGGATGTCAAATTTTATCAAATTCTCTTTCAGCATCCATTGAAATAATAATTTTTTTTATCATGTTCTTTCTTTCCACTCTCATTCTTGGGGACTTCATCATCACCAGTGATGATTCTTAAAACTAATCCCACATTTTTTTTCTTCTAACCCCCTTCTCATCCATCTCCTGACCTCCCTCTGTTTATCCCATCCTCCATCTCTGTCTTGTACCCCTTCCCTCTCTCTTTTCTTCTTTTATGATTCCCCTGTTTTCCTTTCCTTTCTTTGTTTTTAGCTTTACTGAGGTTCAACTGACATGCAATAAACCACTATGTCTTCAAAAGTGTGAAGACACTTTCTACTCACTACATCTTTGTAAGCTGATCTTGGATGTGACATCCCATCACTTCTACTACTTTCTACTCACTACAAGTGAGTCACTAACTGCAGTCCTTAAGGAAGGGGACTCCACGAGGCCATGAACACCACTGGGGACCGCTGGGCCATTTCAGAGGCTTTCTAGCACAGTGAATTATGACATGTGTGTACTCACACCATGAAACCTACAGTGCCCACAGTCAAGGTGACTGGCACATCCTTGTTTTTCTACCACACTTTCTATGCTCTGCTCTAATTCACTCCTCCTTCTACCTCCTTGCCCTGTTCAGTACTATTTTAGTCACTATAGATTCATTATCTGACTTCAAATCATACTACAAGGCTCTAGCAACACAAACAGCATGGTACTGGTATTAAGGCTGCTCTCATGGTACTGGTACATGTCTCCACATAGACCAATGGAACAGAATAGAGAGCCCAGAAATAAAACCATCTGCCTACAACCAACTGATCTTTGACAAAGCTGATGTCAATATACACTGAGGAAAGGACATCGTATCCAATGACTGGTGCTGGGAAAACTGGATAGCTACATGCAGTACAATTAAACAAGACCCCTATCTCTTGCCATATTAAAAGATCTACTCAAGATAGATTAAAAACTTAAAGGTAAGGCCTGAAACCATAAAAATTCCAGAATAAACTATAGGAAAAACTCTTCCAGACATCAGTCCAGGCAAGGAACTTATGAGTAAGAACCCAATGACAAATACAGCAACAAGAATAAACAAATAAATGAGATAATTAAATTAAGAAGTTTCTGCATAGCAAAAGAAATAATCAACAGAGCAAAAAGATAATCTACAGAATGGGAGAAAACATTCACAAACTGTACATCCAATTAAGGGCTGATATTCAGAATCTACCAAAAACCTCAAACAAATCAACAAGAAAGAAATCCAAATAACCTCATTAAAAAGATATGAACGGGCTGTTTTCAAAAGAAGATAGGCAAATGACCAACAAATTTATGAGAAACTACCCAATGTTACTAAATATCAGGGAAATGCACATTAAAACCACAATGAGATACCTGCTTACTCCTATTAGAAGGGCTATTATAAAGACATAAAGAAAATAGATGTTGTCATGAACAAAGGAAAAAAAGGAATGCTTATACGTTGTTGGTGGAACTGCAAATTGGTACAACCTTTTAAAAAACAATATGGAGATTTCCTAAAGAACTAAAAGAGCCATCATTCAATCCAGCAGCCCCATTACTGGATATCTCTCCAAAGGAAAAGAAGTCATTATATCAAAAACACACCTGCACCTGTATGTTTATCATAGCACAACTCACAATCACAAGGATATGAAGCAACACAGTGTCCATCCATTGATGAGTGAACAAAGAAAGGGTAGTGTACATACAGGGCACTAGGCAGACATAACAAGAAATTAAATAAAGTCTTTTGCAGCAACTTGGATGGGCCTGGAGAACACTTCTAAGCAAAACATCTCAGGAATGGAAAAAAATCATCACATGTTCTTACTAATAAGTGTGAGCTAAATGATGGGCACACATGGCCACATAGGGGTGAGAAGGAAACTAAGTGGGGGTGAAGGGTGGGAGGTGATGAGAGATAAACCTTACCTATAGGGTACAATGTATGCACTCTGGAGAGGGCCTCACTAAGAGCCCTGACTTCAGCATTATACAACTCAGCATATAACAAAATGGTCGTACCCTCTTAATATTTTGAAATAAAAAAAATAGAATTTCATTTAGATGAAGTAATATAGTGTATAGTCTTTTATGCTTGGCTTTTGAGCATAATGATATGAAATCCATCCATGTTGTTGGTATCAAGAGTTTTTCCTTGTTACTGTTGAGTAATATTTCATTGTATGGATGGGCATTTGAGATGTTTCCAGAATGAGGCTATTATGAATAAAGATGGTATGAAACTTCATGGTCAAATCTGTGTGGAGGTGGTGGTTAGTTTTATGTGTAAACTCAGGTACCAGCACCCTAGATGTTGCTGTGAAGGTGTTTTTTCAGATGTAATTGCTATTTAATTCAGTAGATTTTGAGTAAGCAGATTACCTCCAATTCACACCACTGACGGATTCCCAGCCTGTCAGCCTGTGGTGCAGATTGAGATGTGCCAGAACGTGAGACCATCCCTTCAAATCCACCTCTCCATTCTGCTTCTCTGGAGAATCTTGACCAGCACAGATTGGGTGCTGAGAGTGATCCTAGAGGAATCGAAGCTTAAGGATGAGTTTTCCTAATAGGGTCTGGGATTCTGGGAGTGATTCTCTAATTTTATGACATACTAATTCATCTAATTTTTATGATGTCCAGTAGTAGAGGTTGTCCAGGGCACAATGTGGTGATACAGGCAAATAAAACATTATCATTGGATACCACCAATTAAAAACTTTGAAGAAGCAGGGTTCAGGGTGACCATGTATTTGATACTTAAGGACATTTCTCTCTCTCTCTCTCTTTTTTTATTGTTGGGGATTCAATGAGGGTATAAGAAACCAGGTTACAATGGTTCCATTTGTTAGGTTAAGTCCCTCTTATACTTAAGGACATTTTTAACAAACTTGGTGGTATTGGCTAGTTCCTGCGTCTTAGGGGTCTTAAAATTTTTTATTGAGTCCTTATTCCTCTTGACTGACTTCATTATCAAGAAGGCTCTTCTTTTATTCTGGTGAAAGAAACCCCGGCTTCAACAGTTTGTTTGGTTTTGGTGTATCATCTTTCATAGAGAAAGTGGCATTTTTCTAATAAAGTTTTGGAGATGACTTCAATTGGCCTAGTGTGGGTTGCGTATCTGTCCCCAGATCAGCTGCTAGGCACCTGGTTACTCTAATTGGCTAGCCCTGGGCCATGTGCCTCCCCTGAAGCTGGAAATCACCGTCAGTTGTATCAGCCCACGTGGACTTGTGGACTGGGGATTGATCCTGCAAAAGTGATACAAGAATTCAATTAACAGAAAAAGAGAAAGTTGATCCTAAGCACCTTCTAGAAATTTCTCCCAGACACGCTTTGGTTTTTCCTTTGCTCTTATTGCAGTTGGTACATGACCTAATTAAAGCCATTACTGCATTATCAATGTGTGTGAGTACTTTCTGATTCTCCTGGTGATTATAAATTCTGTGGCGGCAGAAATAGTTTATTTTCATCAGTGTATCTCCACTGTGTGTAGCATAATTGCCGGTTTATACTAGTGCTTGGAGAATATTCATCACTGGATCGTTTTCTATTTAATTTTATCCGGGAAATCGCTCTCTTGCTGGAGCCCTCATTGTTCTTGAACATGAGGTCTCCCCCCTTCATCTGAAGCTTTCTTAGGTCAGTGTCTTTTACTTCAAGGCAAAACCCTTCTAAAAAATTCATTATTTACCTTTTACAAAGTAATTTCTCTTTCTCCCTTCTCTTCTAAGTTTCTTAAAACAGGAATTAAGACTCTCCGCCTCTCTTCTTTCTTCTCCCTACTGACTAAATCCTCGCTTTTCTGTTTATTCTCACCTGCTAATCTCCTCTTATAAAATCCATTGACCACCACCCAGCTGTGGCCTTTCTTGACCACCCCCCTCCTCGTTATGGTTCTTGGGCTTCCCTTATTCTATGAGGTCTGGATCCACCTCCTACATCTCTGACCTCTTGCTAGGAAGGCATTTTCTGTCTTTATAGACCAATATATTATGTTATCACAGATACAAGTACTAATGATCTTGCTATTTACAGCTTTTAAACTAGTTGTTTGCCTCTCATTTTCAGTAAAACTTTATACCTGGATTATTAGAATACTTTCATTAGTTAAACTTTGTACCTTGATGGTCCATTCAAAACCCTGTTAAACATTTTTTGTATTAAAGTCATTTCTCTGCTCAGGAGTTTTCACAGGTCTGCTAAAGATAATTCAAACTCTATGGAAGAGGGCTTGGCCGCCTTTGTTGGCCAGACACCCCCAACCCCTACCCGAATGCATCTTCTTTCTGCTTTCCTCATACTACCCCCGCTCTCTAGGCCACCTTGCGTGGCTCCTACCTGACCACCTAAACTCTGCCCGTTGGGTAATTGTATTCTTTCTATGTATAATACGCAGGCATCATTAGTTTCCTTCCTGCGCCTTTTGAGGCAAGTCCAACCAACCCATCTGTGGTTGCTCCATGAGGCCTTCCCAAACCTCCCCTTCGGCAGCGATTACTTCTGCCTCTAAATGTCAGTAGCATTTGGATTATGCTAATCGGTAGTTTTAGGAACCTGGGGGAGCTACATTTAGAATGTTACTCCAGATTCTAGGTGGGCAGAAAAAACTGCTCAGTATCTGGCAGATTTCAGGTTTTAGCTTGATAAATATGAGCTGGGTGATGAGCAAATACCTGCTGTAAAGCCAGCCCTGGAGGGTATAAAATATTTTCCCAAAAGTGCATGCATTGGTCATGAAGAACCCAGACAGATCTTTTCCATGAGCTGTCCCAGAAGTAACACACATGTTGTCGGCTACCACTGAGAAATAGTTTAACTCTAATTGGCAAGATAAGGAAAATCTGGAGCAGGGTGAAACAAGAATAAACAAACCAGCTCTGACTCTCCGAAGGCTTGATTGTCCATCAGCTTCCATAGAAGGGAGGTTATCAAAATACTTCATGTAAGCATTTGTTTTGGGGTGCTAGTTATTTAGCCATTTGTCCTTTTAATAGGTAAAGGTGTAAACAGAATTACCTGTCATCACTGGTATTTATTTACAACAAAGAAATCCACTGAAGCACTTCTACTTAGATGCTACATTAATTAAAGACCATAGATGGCATTCACTTTAACTATAATGTGATGACGCTTGAATTAACTACAATAATCAGATGGCTAAGAACATCATTTAAATATAAAAATAAATTGGAACTATCATATAGGGGCTATCAGTTTAGTTCTATATTATCAATCCTTTCTCTTCAGGGAATTTATTATTAATGGCATCGGCCCTGTAGGCAATGCCAGCCTTTCAAGCTGCCTTAGTGACCGGCCCTCTTCACCTATTGTTGTCTGCTCTGTGGTAGAGAAAGCGCTCAGCCTCCTTTCCAGGGTCAGGTTCATTCAGTCTCCATTCAATCCCAGTGGCTCTAACGAGCCTTTGCCCCCTTGACTGAATCCTCAGATAGTCACGATCCTCTGTTCTGTCCTTCTTTCTGGCTGACTTTTCTCTTTGGAACGCTCTGTTCCTGTAGCCCCTTCATGCTCTGCGTCCTGCACTGCGGTGGATCTTGGCTTGTTTCTTTTCCCCACCAGCTGCTTTTCCAAGCATTACACTCTTGTCTTTTATTCTCTCATCTGCTTTTCAGTTCTGAGCCTACAAATAATTCTGTCTTTCTGGTGCTCCCACGCTTCCTTTAATCCTACTACACCTAATTTATGCTGGCACCATTCACATGAAGGCTTACACACGGCACGCTTCTCTGCCATCCTCCGATTGGTACCTGATTCTGTGTTGGTGAAAGGATTTTACTCCTGTTCCCTGAGGAAACCCCCCCCCCCCTTTTTTTGGAAAGCAAGACTGGCATTTGATGTGCTTCTGAGACACAAGCAAACAAATAAACAACAGACACATACAAACTTTTTTTCTAGGTGGCATTTTAAAATTCTTCTCTTCATTTCTATACAATATCCCAAGGCTGAAGGGTAAGTATTATAAAAGCATACAGAACAAAAATACTTGGACCTCCTACTTTTGGGGTTTGCAAGATTTTTTCATTCCCTTTAAACGTGTCTGGTGGCCTATAGCATTCTTCCAAAGATATAAGATTCAACTAGAGTGGGACATGAGATCCTAATAACTTGAGTTGATACCCAGTTTTTCTTAATATAGGTGCTGTTCTTCAATTTTAAAAAATGCATCCAACCTCTTTTATCTTCAACAAATCATTAACTTGTGAAGTTTAATATTTAAACCCATCAATTTAGAGTTATTGTAAATCAAGTCAAAGGCTTTAAAATGCTTACGTGGAAGAAAACAGCCCCCTTCCATGAGCATCATGAGCTGTTCAGACAGATCCCTCCTGCTCATGCATTTTTTTTTTTTTTTGCAGTTTTTGGCCGGGCCTGGGTTTGAACCCACCACCTACGGCATTTGGGGCCAGCGCCCTACTCCTTTGAGCCACAGGCACCACCTTGCTCAAGCATCTTATACGACTGTCTGGTAAATAGGCAAGTGAAGGCAAATACACACGGAGCCAAGCTGCCAATGTGCTTTATTCTGACCTATGGATCACTCAGGACCTGATCTTTCCTTCAAGAAAAACTGCCCAGCAAGTTCAAATATGCAATGGTTAATGTGTATAAAAGACCATCAGGCATTGACATGAAACCCCAAGACGTTTTTTCATCAGCCATCCTAATCTGGAATTTGAATCCCAACCCATCCAAGTAAAAAAGAACTATTCGCACATTTATACATTCTTTAAAAAAAGATTCAATATTTCTTTTGTTGACGATTGAATCAAAGGATTTAAATATATTTCAAAGGGAATTTGAGGCAGTGAAATGAAAAAGAAAAAGGCTTCAATCCCTTTGTGGACCAGGAAGACAGACCGTAGTGGGAAGACCGGGTTGGGGACCCCGGGGCGCGGCCTCGCCATGAGCCCAGAACCGCGGCCGCACCTCTCCGAGCTCGGGTCACCTCCCTTTACAACGGCAGCAATCCAAAGCCAGCCTCCACGCACGGCAATGTATTTGGAAGTGATTTAGAAGGCAGGGACTTCAAATCAGACTGTGACACTCCAACAGCGCCATGCACGGAGCCTGCGCAGGAGAAAGGCACCTGGCGCAGCAGGTGATCTGCGCGTGCGCGGAACGGCGCCACCCGGTGGCGGAGACTGGGCTGCCGCGGTGCACCTGCTGTTCGTGACACCAAACAAATGTATATTTTAATAAATGTCTTTTTTATGTGCACATGAAAAATAGTAGGCACTCAACTACTTGTTGAGTGAAAATAACAATATATTATGCATGAAGAACAATTTGCTTTGGTGTCAGAAACAGAGTTTACTCCTGAGAACGTCTGTGGAAGGCGGTGCTGGGCCTGGTGGCCCCAGAGCGCCCAGCCTGTAGCAGCGCCTCCTGCTGTGACAACCTCCCAGACGTCCCTGGGCAGCGCGGTCTCCTCTGACCGAGACCCAGGCCCCACCGGGAACCCGCAGTGCACTCAGCACGGTGTCTGGCCCACGAAGCCTTCTGTGTTAACTTCACTATAGTGACCCTGTCTCCAGTTAAGGTCACGGAAGCGCTGGGCGTTATGCTCCAGCATATCTTTTTTGGGAAGGACACAGTTCGTCTCATAACTGTGTGTGGTTGTTGTTGTTGTTGTTGTTCTTCTTCTTCATTATTATTATTGTTATTATTATTTGCAGTTTTTGGCTGGGGCTGTGTCCTTTTGGGAAGGACATAGTTCATCTCATAACAGTGTGATATTCTTCTTCTTATTCTTATTATTATGATTATTATTTGCAGTTTTTGGCTGGGGCTGGGTTTGAACCCACCACCTCATTTTAACCATTAGTAAATAAATTTGTGCATATCCGTTTCCTAGGGCTGCCGTCACAAAGTGCCATAAGCTGAGCGGCTTAAAGAGCATAAATTTCTCATCTCACAGTTCTGGAAGATGGAAGTCAGAAGCTACAGCGCTGGTGGTGCTGCCTCCATCTGAGGGCTGGGAGGGAGAATGTGCTTGGGTTTCTCTCCAGCCTGGTAGCCTCAGGCACCCCTTGGCTTGTAAATTGTTTTTCTCTGCATCTTCATATCATCTTCCTTCTATGAGGGTCTGTGTTGTGTCCACATTTCTCTTTTCAAAGGGCACCAATTGTATTGGCTTAGGGCCTCTTCCCCATAACCTCATTCTAAGTTAATTATGTTATAATGACCCTATCTCCAGTTAAGGTCATGGAAGTGCTGGGGGTTATGCTCCAACATATCTTTTTTTTGCAGGACACAGTTCATCTCATAACATCTCATCTTATTCTTATTCTTATTCATTATTTGCAGTTTTTGGCTGGGACTGGGTTTGAACCCACCACCTCAAGCATATGGGACTGGCATCCTACTCCTTTGAGCCACAGGTGCTGCCCTATTATTATTTTTTTTAGAGATGGGGTCTTGCTATGTTGCCCATGGTGATCTCAAACTCCTGGGTTTAAATGATCCTCCCACCTTAGCCTCCTGCCTTGGTCACTGTGCCTGGATCTAGTGTGAAACAGTTTTAAAAACTGTGCGTTTGGTACTGGAAATGCTTCTCTGGCATGTCACCATTAACTGCTTTAATTTCTGCTCACTGGTTGTGTGTCTGTCACAGCTCTGCTTCCTGGAGGACAAACATGGTGTGACGCATTTCGTTTGACTCTTCACAGCCCCTGGGAGGACACTTGGTGAAGGTGCATCTCAAGGAGGAAGAAGTGCTTCTTGCTGCAGAGGGCGGTGGGCTTGTCACTTCAGCCCTAAGTGACATAGATTTAAATTTGTGAACTTGTCTATTCTCTTAAATCAAAACAGCACTGGGCTCCTTTTGATTGGTCATTATTTTTAAATTCTATTTTTATGGGCAGTGCCTCTGTCTCACTGGGTAGGGTGCTGGCCCCATACACTGAGGGTGGGTTTGAACCCAGCCTCAGCCAGCTAAAACAGCAATGGCAACTGCAACAAAAATAGCCAGGCATTGTAGTGGGCATCTGTAGTCCCAGCTACTCGGGAGGCTGAGGCAGGAGAATCGCTTAAGCCCAAGAGTTGGAGGTTGCTGTGAGCTGTGATGCCAATAAAAATTCCATTTTTATTTTTTTTTGCAGTTTTTTTTTGGCCAGGGCTGGGTTTGAAACCACCACCTCTGGCCCGCGCCCTACTCCTTTGAGCCACAGGCACCCCTCCTCCATTTTTATTTTTATTTTTTATTAAATCATAACTTGGTACATTGATGCATTTATGGGATTCGGGGTACTACTTCAATATACAATGTGAAATGTTTACATTGAACTAAGTAACACATCCATCACAATTGTACTCATTTCTTAATAGTATTGAAATGTGCCATTGCATCATGCAAATTAGGTGAGATTCCCCCATATACCCTCCCTCCTCCCATATCCTCCCTCCCCTTCCCTCTCTCTCCTCTTCCCTTCTACTTTCTGGACTATAGTTATGTTTTGCCATTCGTAAGAGTGTGTAGGTGATTATATATTGATTTCATACTAGTATTGAGTACATTGGAGACTTTTTCCCCCATTCTTGAGATTCTTTACTAAGAA
>CAUYON010164821.1:0-13875 GCA_963573935.1 Arctocebus calabarensis | reverse complement strand
TTTCCCTTTTCCCTGTATTCTTGTGCTATAATTGGGTTTTAGCCTTCATATGAAAGCTATAAATTAGCTTCATATTAGGGCTGAGTACATTGGATACTTTTTCTTCCATTCTTGAAATACTTTGCTAAGAAGAATATGCTCCAGCTCCATCCATGTAAACACAAAAGAGGTAAAGTCCCCATCTTTCAATTCTTGATAAGAAAAGTGGTATGATACAAATTACATTTTAATAAGATCACTCTGGCTGCTCTGGGTTAGAGGGTTAAAGGTGGGATCAGAAAGAATAGTTAATTAAAGGCTATTGCAGTAATCTAAGCATGCTATGAAAAATTCAGTGAAGTACTTAGATTCTAAATATATTTTGAATAGCAAACTATTAGGATTGATTTTTAGATTGAGGTGTGGAGGGATGAGAAAAAGGGAAGAGTCAAAGATGATACCAAATGTTTTAGCCTGAGCAACCAGAAGATTAATTGGCCATTAATTAAAATGAGCCAGACAATGAGAAAATCAAATTATGGGGAGAATATCAGCAGTTCAGGTTTGGATATGTTAAATTTCAGATTCCTATTAAATGTAAAAGTGGAACTACAAGTAGGCAGTTTTATATACAAATCTGGAGTTTGGAAGAGAGATCTTCACTACAGATAAAAAATTGGGGATTCAACAGCATGCAGGTGGCATTTAATGTGAAAAGACAAGCTGATATCACTGAGGAAATTGATGTGAGTAGAAGTAAGAAGTGGTCTATGACTCTGACATTAAGAAATTAGGAGTATGAAGAATAACCAGCAAAAGGAAACTGGAGGAACTAGAAAGACAGGAAGAAACCCAGATGTAATGTCCTAGAAGCTAAAGTAATGATTCTCTATAGGAAATAGTGTTAAAAGTTTAAGATGAGAACTGAGAATTGCCCTTTGCATTTAGCAATGAGAAAGCAATTGATGACCTTGACAAGAGCAGTTTCAGTGAAGTAGTAGAGGTGAAAATCTGACTGAAGTGGATTCAAGAAAGACATTTAAATCTAAGACATGAAATAAGAAAAATCCTAGAAGAAAGTAGGGGGAAAACAACTCTTAAGGATGTCAGCCTGAGGACAGATTTTATGAAGAAGACTTCAGTGGCAATTCCAACAACAAAAATAAACAAATGGGACCTAATTAAGCTAATAAGCTTCTGCGCAGCTAAGGACACAATTAAACCAAATAGACAACCTGCAGAATTGGAAAATATGTTTCCATGTTATGAAATTGACAAAGGCTTGATAACTAGGATATACAGAGAACTCAGATTAATGAACAAAAAAATAAATAATCCCATCTATCACTGGGCAAGAGACACAAACAGAACCTTCTCTGAGGTAGACAGACTAACAAGCATATGACAAAATGCTCTTCCCTGATCACCAGAGAAAAGCAAATTAAAACCACCCTGAGATATTACTTAACCCCAGTGAGAATAGCACACATCATAGGGTCCCTGGATGGAGTTGAAACACATTGTTCTTACTAAAGAATCACAAGAATGGAATACCCAGTATCTAACATACTTAATTTTAATATGAAGCCAATAGATGATCTAATACATGCCCACATATGAGACCAATTTAATTCTATTCAAGTTGGGGAGAGAGAAAACAAGGAAGGGTGTAGAGGAGGGGAATTGGTATGCTCCCACTTAAAGGGCAGAAGGTAAGGGTGTATGGCACACCTTTTGGGTGCGGAACACAACTACAAGAGGAACTCTAACAAATTCAAATATTCTGACCTGGTTGTTTGTACTCTCACAATAACCTGAAATTAAACAAATAAATAAGTAAATAAATAAATAAATAAATAATTGAAAGAGAACAAATGGACAGTATGTAGAGATAATTCTTTCAAGGAGTGTTTGCTATAAAGAGAGATAGAAAAATTGACTTTTTAAAATAATACAAATGATTACAGTATATCTGAAGGCTGACAGGAAAGACTCAGCAAGAAGGGAAATATTAGTGAGATAAGAGAGAAAGAAAAGTTACTAAAACAATTCAATATATTTAAGGAAGAGTCAGACTGTGTTCCTTCAAAACCTGGCTCCACCCCTTTTGAATTCTGAGTCTTTGAACAAATTACCTCCTCTAAAAGGGAAATACAATAGTACCTGCCTCAGAGGTTGTTTTGAGTATAGAGTTATATATATGTAAAACATTTACTGGTACATAGTAGGGGCTCAGGAAATGTTATGTAGTAGTAGTTGCAATTACATTCCTTTCTTAACAAAACACTGGTTTAAGATTTCTTTTTCGTTAAACCTTATTGATCAAGTAACCCCTACCTGATCCCAACCCCAAGTTTGATAATTCTAGTTACTCAACCAATTTCTCGGATATGTGAACAAATAGTCATGTTGTCATTTGATTCTGTTTTCTGTTCTCATACGTCATTTCTGTGTCTACATTCTCACAAAGACCCTCTTTCCCTAAGGGAAAAGTACTTACTGTAGGGGTTAAGAACATAGGCATTCAAGTCAACTTGTCTTGACTTGGATCCTAACTCTGAAATTATCACTTGATGACTGCTTAACTTTAGACAATGTTACTTAACCTCTGTACTTTAGTTTTCTAATCTGTAAAGTAAAAGAGTAGTATTGCCTACCCCACAGACTCATTGGGAAATCGCTGGAAAGATCAAATGAGGCAATACATAAGAAGTGCTTAGAACACTAACTGCCACACAAATAAATGTACAACATATTTTTGTCACTATTATTACTACTACAGACGAGGAACTATGTCTTTTAAATATTTGACATCACCTCATACCCCAAATCCCACCATAACCAAAACCAGATCCATACCCATCCTCTTCCCTAAATTAGAGCTTTGTATGAGCTTTGTGACATAGTATTTACATCTTGACTAATTGTGTGCCTGCCCACCAGGAACATGTATACCAAATATAAGAAAACAGCCCTCTTTTTCTTCAAGTGACCTGAAAAAAGTCTATCAATGGACCATTCATCTCATCTCTGTAGTTTAACTGTATCTAAAATGTATTAAAATGTAAGCAAAAACAATAATGCCTACTTTTATATGCCTAGAATTTTTAAACTAAAATTAAATTGAATTTATTAAAATAAGATTTCATTTTTATTTTTCTCCCTTCCCTTTATGTGGATGATAAAAGAGACTCTATGTAATCAATTGGTATTCACCCTTTAGATCTCACCTTAGACATCACTTATTCCAAGAAGCCTTTATTTCCTGCCAAATTCCCCTTGTGTTTGCACTCACCATAGCACCGATAACACCATACAGTCAACCATTTGTATCCATGAGTTCTGCATCTTTGGATTCAACCAACCACAGATCAAAAAATAATTAAGCCTATAATGGTTGCACAGGTACTGAATATATCGAGATTTTTATTTCTTGTCATTATTCCCTATACAATACAGTATGACAACTATTTGCATAACATTTACATTGCAGTAGATCTTATAAGTAATCCAGAGATGATTTAAAGTATGTGGGAGGATGCATGTAAGTTATATGCAAATACTATGCCATTTTATATCATGGACTTGAGCATCTGTAGATTTTGGTATCCTCAGGGATCCTGGAACTAATCCCTCATGGATACCAAGAGATGACTATACTAGAATCACTTAGTTATTGGTCATTCTTCTCTGCTTCATAAGCATATATACTGTGTCAATTTCATTTCCAAATGCCTATAATATTTAACATATATTACATACATAATAAATATTTATTTATTTGTTTTTATAACTGTGTTATTCCCAGCATCCTATTTGGTAAGACTTTTCCCTTTTCAACCAGAAACTTGAGTGTCATATAGGTATAATGCTAGTACAAAATAAAATGCAATGACATCAGGGGAAATGTTATGTATATTCACAGTAGAAAGCTGTCTACACAGTGGCACATAGTGACTAATAATTTTTTATTAGTCAGTCATACCTTAAAAATCCAGGGGAAATTAAAAAAAATAAATTGATTTTCACAGAGGAAATTGAAGGAAAATTAGAAAGTCCCTATTCGATAGTGTCTCCTCTACTTCAAGACTGAAGATTGCCATTGGTTCACAGTTTATAGAATGATAGGAAAAGGAAAGCAACATTCATTGAATGTCTACTATGTGCCAGGAATGTTATATAAAGTATCTCATTGAATCCTCATAATGACTCTAGTAGGTGTGTATGATTACTCACATTTTACAGATGAGAAACAAGCTCATAGAGGTTGAATGACTGCCCAAGAATATACAGAGAATAAGTAAAGAATCAAAGTTTAAACACAGGTCTGCCTGACACCATATATGTGTGATTTCCATTAGCCACATTGACACCCAAGAGACAGATCCTAGACAATTGATTTGGACTGGAAGTGAAATATCAAAGAAAGCCTGGGAGTTGGCTGTGTTCATGGAAATTATGAGCAAAAAAATGATTTTAGATGTAGACAGTCAGGCTATTTGGAGGCTGTGGTAAGCAGAATAATGTCCCACTAAAGGTGTCCATATTCTAATTCCTGAAACACATGAATATGTTACCTTACATGGTAAAAGTGAGTTTTGCAGATGTAATTAAGGTTATGAAATTTGAGGTGAGGAGGGAGATTATCCTGTGTTATCTGAGAGGAACCTGTGTAATCACTTGAGTTCTTTATTAGCTTTTGGTAACTGTTGTAACAAACTATCACAAACAACATGGTTTAAAACAATGGGAATTTATTCTTTCATAGTTTTGGAAGCTACAAGTCTGTAATCAAGGTGTCAACAGGGATGAACTCCAATAGGGATGAGCTCTGGGGAGACTACTTCCTTTCCTCTTCTGGCTTCTGATGGCTCCAGATGTCTCAACTTGTAGCTTCATTACTCCAATCTCTGCCTCTATGATGACATTGCCTCCTCTTATCCATGTTTTCTCTCCTGTCTATCTCAAATCTTAAATCTTTCTTTTTTATATAAAGACACATATCATTGGATTTAGAGCCCACCAGATAATCTGGGATGATCTCTTCATCTCATGATCCATAGTCACATTGCAATGAACCTTTTTCTAAACAGTGTAACATTCACAAAGCCTGGGATTGACATGTGGACATATCTCTAGAGAAGCCACAATTCAATCCACTACAGTTTCTTAAAAGTAGATAACATTTCCCATTAAGTAGTTTCTTAAAAGTAGAAAAGTAGCTATGCTTAAAGAAATATGTTATTATGGAAGATACAACATTTCTGACTTTGAAGATGGAGGAAGAGGGTCTGAAGCCAAGCAATGAAAAGGGCTTCTAGACCTTAAAAAGGTAAAGAAACAGATTCTCTTTTAGAACAGCTCTACTCATACCTTGATTTTATCCCAGTGGAATACATTCTGGAATTCCAATCTCTAAAACTATATGATAATGAATTTGTGTTGTTTTAAGCCACTAAATTTGTAGGTATTTTTTACAACACTGTTAGAAAACTTACACAGGTGCTTGGGAAAATTGGGCAAATGTTTAGATCAGAACTATCATGCCAGCCAGAGTCAAGAGGGCAGGTCATACATTGGAAAAATGTAAATCCCAGATGGCAGAGCAGGGCAGATGGCAGGAAATAGGAAAGCCACAGGAAGGGGAAGATCAGAACAAAGTGGAAGAACTGATATCCATTAATAATATTAAGAAACACCCTTCACAATGCAACATCATGCTACAGGACTCATGCTAAGATGGGAAGTCCAGGCCCTTCAGGGTAGAACACAGTTAGAAGCACGCTGCCCAGTTAGAATATGTGTGCCAGACAGAATAGCATCATCTGGCAGGCATAATATTGCCTATCATTTTCATATACTCTTTTAGGTTGAAACATTTAAGATCCTCCCTAAAGTTCACATAGAATACTAGTATTACGTATTTAATACAGACAGAACTTATTAGAAAAATGTCCTAATCAGTTACCTAACAGGGTCTGAGGGAAAGGCCCCAGGACTGATAAATAAGTATAAATAAGAAATAACTAGGAAATATTTACAGAATGGAGCAAAAAGTACAGACCTGTCAAATATTTGTTAAATGGAGAAATGGATGAGTTATTGAAAATACTGAAGACTCTGGAAGTCTTTAGGATGTGACGACTTAAAGAAAGAAAAATGTACAAAATTGGTAGTAAATCTATACTACACAAGGTAATTTACGGATTCAATGCAATCCCCATCAAAATACCAATGTCATATTTCACAGATCAGAAAAAAATAATTCTATGCTTTTTTGGAATCAGAAAAGAGCTCAAGCAGCCAAACCAATTTATAGTAAAAGGAACACATCTGGAGGCATCATATTAAAAGACTTCAAACTACACCACAAGACTATCATAAACAAAACAGCTTGCTTTATAGGCACAAAGATTGAGACATAGACCAATGGGACAGACTAGAAAACCCAGATACAAAACCATTCACATATACTCAACTAATCTTTGACAAACTAGACAACAATATACACTAGAGAATCCTTATTAAATAAAATGTGCAAGAAAATTTTGATAGCCACACACAGAAAAATGAAACAGGACCCATACTCTTACCATTCACAAAAACTAATTCAGGATGGATAAAATATTTACGTGTAAGACATGAAGCCATAAGAATTTTAGAAGAAAACATTGGAACAACTCTGCTAGATATTGGCCTGGGCAAAGAATTTATGAAGAAAACCCCAAAGGTGATTTAAGCAACAAGAAAAATAAATACATAAGACTTGATTGAATTAAAATGTATCTGCACAGCCAAGGAAATAATCAACAGAGTAAATAGACAACCTATAAAAAGGAGAAAATATTTTCAACGTGTACATCTGATAAATTGATAATTACCAGAATCAACAAAGAACTCAGGCAAATGAGCAAGACAAATCAAACAACCCTATTAAAAAGTGGGCCTAAGACATGAACAGAAGCCTTTCAAGGAAAGATACACAAGGCAGAGCAAGACTAGAAATAGGCTCTTTGCAATCTGGTACAGTGAGATTAGGAAGTGAAGACTTCCAATGGCTTGTGGGCTCCACCAAGCAACATCCCCCTGGGGACACAGAAAGGCAGCAGGAGACTTCAGGACCCCAAGAAGAGGACGTAAGCAGTGGAGAAGTGGTAAGTGTTTGTGTTTGGTCTGATACTGCCAGCCATTGTGGCTGTGGCAGCTGCAGCTACAGCAGCCTCAAGAATTTACAGACAGGGAAGGCCTGCCCTGCAGGGGGTTTTCTTGGGTCTATGTGTTTTTTTTACACTTGGGCACTTGGTTAAGTTACCTTGGGAGAACCTGGAAGAGTGAGCAAGAGACTTTGAACAGCCTGAGAGGCCAGGTGGGAACAGAGCTTTCATTGTTTGGCTGCAGTCCATGTGCAGCCATTGTAGTACAGCTTGCCCTGCAGGCTCTGCCCTCACAGCCGCAGAGCAAGGCTAGTTGTAGCACACCTGATAAGTGAGAAGCCACTTTGGAGAGATCCAAGCAACACATGCTTTTCTGGAAAAGTCACTGCTTAGCCAAGGGACAGCATTTGAAAAGGCCAAGGCCTGTATATTAAGTGGACTGAGGAGAAATCCAGGTTCCCAAACCTTTGGGGTTTGAGATCAAAGAAGTCAGCAGAGGCATCAAGTTTCCATCTTATGCATGCAGTACTATTGTGATTAGCATCTCACACCCCAGAAGATCACTTGGTACCCAAGCAATATTCAGCAAGATACATATACATGGTTTTTTTTTTTTCTGCTTTTTAAAATTTTTTTTCAACTTTTTTTCCTGTAGACTTTTCTTTTTCTTTTTTTTTTCTTAATTTTTCTTGAGTAAATATAATTTTTCATTATGGTCTTATTTAGTAATAAAGGCTTCAATTTTGCTAGTTTTTCTGCCCCTAATACTTGTTTTTCCCCCCAATTTTATACCTTAAGGTGCTTTGTTTGTTTGTTTAGGTTTGATTTATAGTATTTTTATCTTTCTTCTCTATTCAGTAGGGGTAGAGTCCTGGGTCTGCTCAGGCTGGCAAAGAGCCATAGATGTCAAGGGTCTCACCCAACCCAGCCACCCCAGAGGTTGGG
Source organism: Arctocebus calabarensis (assembly GCA_963573935.1). NCBI lineage: Eukaryota > Metazoa > Chordata > Mammalia > Primates > Lorisidae > Arctocebus > Arctocebus calabarensis. Next base: position 5,797 of record CAUYON010164821.1, on the reverse strand, counting down.
ATTTGTGAGTGAGGGTAAAACTACCCTATTGTACACCACTAATACTCTCATCTCTCTCTTTTTGTTACTTTTTTTTTCAATCTTACCTTTTACTCACCCCCTTTCCTTTGTCTTTTCTCTTTATCCTTTATCACTTCTTGCTCTTCAGTCTTCTTGTCCGTTTAGTCCTTTACCAAAAGGACACTTCAACACCTTAGGTCAGAGTCACAGTAACTTAAAGACCAAGAGGCAGTGAAAGGAAAAAGTAGGACAAGGAAACAAACAAAAAGAAAACACTCATGAGGAAGAACCAGCACAAAACTCATGGCAACATGAAAAACCAGACCAGAACAAACCTCTCCCAAGGGATCATGAGGTTGCTACTGCAGAAGATTCCATCTATAAAGAAATGTTAGAAATGACTGAAGGGGTATTTAAAATATGGATGATAGAAACAATGAAGGAAATTGCTGAGAGAGTGGAAAATAACCAAAAGAAAATCCAAAAACAGAATCAAGTAAGAGATGAGCCATATGAAGGCTATAGAAAGGATGTAGCAGACCTTAAGTAATTGAAGCAGTCAATTAGAACTTAAAGATGCAGTAGAAAGTATCAATAATAGATTAGACCATGCAGAAGAAAGAATCTCAGAGGTAAAGTATAAAGCCTTAGGAGCAAACTCAGGCAGTTAAAGAGACACAAAAAAGAGAGAGAAAGCAGAATGTTTACTGACAGAATTATGGGAGTTCTTGAAGCATTCAAACATGTGAGTTATAGGTATCCCAGAGGGGAAGAATTCCTCAGAGGAATGGAACCCATACTAGAAGATATTATAAAAGAAAATTTCCCAAATATCACCAAAAATTCTAGCACACTCCTTTCAGAGGGATATTGGACCCCAAGTTGCCTCAACTCAAATAGACCATCTCCAAGACACATTGTCATGAACCTGTCCAAAGTCAAGCAAAAGAGAAGATTCTGCAAGCTTCCAGGGGTAAGTGGCAATTGACCTACAGGGACAAATCCATCATGTTGACTGTGGGCTTCTCAAATGAAATTTTTCATGCCAGAAGACAATAGTTGTCTACCTTTAATCTACTTAAACAAAACAATTTTCAGCCCAGAATTCTATATCCTGCTAAGTTAAGCTTTATCATAATCAAACAAATCAAATCTACAAACATTTGTATATAACACTGAGGAAGTTTACCAGAATATGACCAGCTCTAAAAGAAATACTTAGACCTGTTCTACACAATGACCATCACAATGGACAACCAGGTAAGTAAACACCTACAAACTAAAGGATAAAACCTAGCTTCCACAGCGACACAAAAGATAAAACAAAGCAATGGATTTTCACAAAATAAGATGGATAGAACTCCACCACAACTAACAATTATGTCAATTAATGTTAATGGCTTAAATTCCCTGCAGAAGAGGCATAGATTGGTTGATTGGATTAAAAAAAAAAAAAAAAGTCATCCATTTGTTGCCTGCAGGAAACACAGCTAGCCTCAAGGGACAAATTAAAACTCAGGGTCAAGGGATAGAAGACAATTTTTCAGGCAAATGGAATTCAGAAGAAAAGAGGGGTTGCAATCTTATTTTCATACATGTGGATGTAAAACAACTAAAGTCAAAAAAAGACAAAGATGGACACTTCATATATGTCAAGAAAAAAATACACAAGAAGACATTTCAATTCTAAATATTTATGCACCAAACTTAAATGCACCAGATTCTTGAAACGGACCTAATTATTCTGAACAATATGATACCCCAAAACACCATAGCAGGTGACTTTAACACTCCTCTTACATAGCTGGACAGATCCTGTAAAAAGAAAGTACACAAAGATACAAGGGACTTAAATGTGACCCTAGAACAACTCTGCTTGATAGTCATATGTAGAACACTCCATCCCAAAGCTAAAGAATATACGTTCTTCTCATTCACCCATGGAACATTCTTCAAAATAGATCATATCCTCAGACACAAATCAAACATCAACAAAATCAAAAGAATGTTAATTCATCTTGTATTTTCTCAGACCACAAGGCAATCAAGTTGGAACTCAACTCCAACAAAAATTGTTGTCACCACACAAAGGCATGGAAATTAAATACCCTTATGCTGAATGAAAGTTGGGTAAAGGAAGAGATACAAAAGGAAATCATTACCTTCCTTGAGCACAACAACAATGAAAACACAAGCTACCACAACCTGTGGGACACAGCAAAAGCAGTACTAAGAGGAAAAATTATCACATTACATGCCTATATCCAAAAAACAGAAAGAGAGTACATCAATAACCTAATTAATCATCTCAAAGAAAGGGAAAAGGAAGAGCAATCCAATCCCAAACCTAACAGAAGAAAATAAATAATCAAACATAAATCAGAAATAAATGAAACTAAAAATAAAAGAATCATTTGGAAAATTAATGAAACAAAAAATTGACTCTTTGAAAAGATAAATGAAATTAATAAACCATTGGCCAGATGAACCAGACATAGAAAAGTAAAATTTTTAATAACTTCAATCAGTAATGAAAAGGGGGAAATAACAACTGATACTACAGAGATACAAGAGATTATTGCTGACTACTACCAAAAACTTTATGCACAGATATTTGACAATGTGGAGGAAATGAACCAATATCTTGAATCACACCATCTTCCCAGACTTAGCCAGGAAAAAATAGATCTCTTGAACAAACCAATTTCAAGCACTGAGATTGCAGAAACAATTAAAAAAAAAAAAAAAGCTTCCAACAAAGAAAAGCCCAGAACAAGATGGCTTCACATCAGAATTCTGTAATACCTTCAAAGATGAGCTTGTACCTATACAGAAGACTCTATTCCAAAACAGAAGAAAGAAGGGACCTTCCCCAACACTTTCTATGAAGTAAACATCACCTTGATTCAAAAACCAGGTAAGAACCCAAACAAAAAGAACTACAGACCAATTTCCCTAATGAATATTGATGCAAAAATACTCAACAAAATCTTGGATAATAGATAACAGCTACTTATTAAAAAATATATACATCATGACCAAGTAGGCTTCATCTAAGGGATATAAGGTTGGTTTAAAATACACAAATCTAAAAATGTAATATGCCACATCAATAGAAGTAAAAACAAAGGCCATATGATACTTTCAATAGATGCAGGAAAAGCATTTGACAAAATTCAGCACCCTTTTCTAAAAAGAACACTTAAGAAAACAGGCATAGGTGGCACGTTTCTTAAAATGATTAAAATCATCTATGAAAAACTTACAGCTTACATCATACTGAATGGTGTAAAAGTGAAAGCTTTTCCACAAAGAACTGAAACCATACAAGTATGTCCACTATTACCACTATTATTCAACATAGATCTGGAAGTTCTAAGCAATGCAATCAGGCAGGCAAAGAATATAAAATGCATCCAAACGGGAGCAGAGGAGGAAAACTCTCACTCTTTGCTGATGATATGATCTTATACTTAGAAAAACCTAGAGGGCACAGCACCTGTGGCTCAGTGAGTAGGGCACCAGTCCCATATACTGAGGGTGGCGGGTTCGAATTGGACCCCAGCCAAACTGCAACAACAACAACAGAAAAAAAGAACCCCAGAGACCCAACCACAAAACTCCTGGAAGTCATCAAGAAATACAGTAATGTCTTCGTTATATATATAATGTCCACAAATCAGTAGTCTTTGTATACACCAATAACAACAGTGTTGAGAAGCAAATCAAGGACACAATTTCCTTCATAGTAGCTTCAAAGAAAATGAAATACTTAGGAATATACCTAAATAAAAGGGGTGAAAGATCTTTTCAAAGATCTTATGAAACCCTAAGACAAAAAATCTCAAAAGACACTAACAAATGGAAGAACCCACCATGCTCTTGGCTGGGAAGAATCAACATTGTCAAAATGTCTGTTCTACCCAATACAATCTACAGATTCAATGAAATCCCCATTAAAATACCAACATCATATTTTGAAGAACTAGAAAAGGTAGTACTTCATTTTGTATGAAACCAGGGGGAAAAAAACCTATAGCTAAGGCTATTCTTAGCAATAAAAACAAAGTTAGAGGTATCACCCTACCACAGTTCAGGCTATATTACAAGTCCACAGTAATGCAAACAGCATGGTATTGGCATAAAAATAGAGACATAGATGTATGGAACAGAATATAAAACCAAGAGATGAAACCAGTTAGTAGTTGCCACCTGATCTTTAATAAACCAAAGAAAAGCATACACTGGGGCAAAGTATCCCTATTCACCAAATGGTGCTGGGAGAACTGGATAACCACATGCAAATAACGGAACTCCACCCACACCTTTCACCCCTTACAAAAATTGACTCAAGATGGATAAGAGACTTAAATCTAAGGCATGAACTGGTAAAAATCTTAGAAGAACTAAGAAAAATCTTAGAAGAAGTGTGGGGAAAACTTTTGATGATGTTGAAGTGGGGAAAGATTTTACCACAAAGACTTCAGTGGCCACCACAATAACAACAAAAATTAATAAATGGGAGTTAATTAAACTGTAAAGCTTCTGCACAGCTAAGGACACAACAAGTAAAGCTAAAAGACAACCTTCAGAATGGGAAAAGATATTCACAGGGTATCAGTCTGACAAAGGATTGATAACTAGAATCTACAGAGAATGCAAATTGATCAACAGAAAAAGAGTAGACAATCCCATCTACCTCTGGGCAAGAGATATGAACAGAACCTTCTCTGACAAAGACAGATGAATGGCTTACAAATATGTGAAAAAATGCACATTGTTTCTGATCATCAGAGAAATGCAAATCAAAACCACCCTGAGACATCACCTGAGACATCATCAACCAGAGTGAGACTAGCCCACATCACAAAGTCTCACAGCTGCAGGTAATGACATGGATGTGGAGAGAAGGAAATACTTTTACCCTGCTGGTGGAATTGCAAACTAATACAACCTTTGTGGAAGGAAGTATGCAGTAGCCTCAAAGATCTCCCATTTGATCCTACAATCCCATTACTAGGCATCTACCCAGAAGAAAAAAAAATCCTTTCATCATAAGGACATTTGCACTAGACTGTTTATCGCAGCTCAATTTATAATCAACAAAATGTGGAAACAGCCTAAATGCCCACCAACCCAGGAATGGATTAACAAGCTGTGTTATATATATGTCATGGAAAACTATTCAGCCACTAAAAAAGATGGAGACTTTACATCTTTTGTATTAATCTGGATGGAGGTGGAACACATTCTCCTTAGTAAAGCATCACAAGAATGGAGAAACAAGAATCCTAGGTACTCAACTCTGATATGAAGGCAATAGATGATCTAATACAAGGGGATCTGGATAGAATAAGAGAAATTGGCAATGAAGTTCCAAAGTTAAGGTAATCATTTCCAATATTTTCCCATAACTAGACTGATGTGTCTTTTAATAGCATTTATCTCTTTTCATATATAATTTTTATTGATTCTACTTCATAAAGTAGTATTTCTCAGAAGAAAAGAAAGAACACATGCTTGGGGCAGTGCCTGTGGCTCAAATGACTGGAGCGCCAACCCCATATGCGGGAGGTGGTGGGTTCAAACCCAGCCCTGGCCAAAAAATGCAAACAAAAAAAAAAAAAGAAAGGAAGGAAGGAAGGAAGGGAAGGAAGGAAGGGAAGGAAGGGAAGGAAGGAAGGAAGGAAGGAAGGAAGGAAGGAAGGAAGGAAGGAAGGAAGGAAGGAAGGAAGGAAGGAAGGAAGGAAGGAAGGAAGGAAGGAAGGAAAGAAGGAAGGGGAAAGGGGAAAGGGGC
>CAUYON010164820.1:0-10645 GCA_963573935.1 Arctocebus calabarensis | reverse complement strand
CTAGAATCGACAGTGTGATTCTATTCATGAAACACAAAGTGAGTTGTTTTCCCAGCAGTTCTATAGAATTTGCTCATTTTAAATTTATTTATTTTTTTATTGTTGGGGATTCATTGAGGGTACAAGAAACCAGGTTACACTGATTGCGTTTGTTAGGTAAAGTCTCTCTTATGATTGTGCCATTTTAAATTTATAATTGGGAAGTATATAACCAAATATTTCTTACCTAAACTGTGTAAAAGTTTGTGCTTCCTAGAATTATAGATTAGTTTAAATGGACCCAGGTTAAGAAATACCCCATTGCCAGCACCCCACGTGGTACATTTTTAAGCGCACTCTTTTTTTTTTTTTTTTTTTTTTGAGACAGAGCCTCAAGCTGTCACCCTGGATAGAGGGTCATGGCATCACAGCTCACAACAACCTTCAATTCCTGGGCTCAAGCGAGTCTCTTGCCTCCGTCTCCCAAGTAGCTGGAACTACAGGCTCCGGCCACAACGCCCAGCCATTTTTTGGTTGCAGCCATCATTGTTGTTTGGCAGGCCCTGGGGCTGGATTCGAACCCTCCAGCTCAGGTGTACGTGGCTGGCGCCTTAGCCCGTTGAGCCACAGGCTCCGAGTCTTAAGCGTACTCTTTAATCACATGTGTGTCCCTCTCTGGTCCAGAAACCACTGTCAAAACTCCTGCGATACTTGTTTTCTTCCTGTCTTTACAATTTACCAACTATGTAAGCATAACATTTAGTTTTGGAACTTTATGAGTGAAATCAGGATATATATATATATATATTTTTTTTTTTTGAGACAGTGTCTCACTTTGTCACCCTCAATCACAGCTCACAGCAACCTCAAACTCTTGGGCTTAAGCTATTCTCTTGCCTCAGACTCCCAAGTAGCTAGGACTACAGGCACCCACCACAACGCCCAGCTATTTTTTTGTTGCAGTTTAGCTGGCTAGGGCCGGGTTCGAACCTGCCACCCTCAGTGTATGTGGCTAAAACCATACCCACTGTGCTACGAGCACCGAGTGCAGGGTATATACTATTTATAATGTTCTTCTTTATTTCAAAATTATATTTTTTAAATTCTACATTGAATATGTAGCTGTAGTTTGTTCATTTTCATTGTTGTATTCCGTTATATAAATATTAGAAAAATTAAATTCAGTCTGTTGATAAATACTTGGATCTTTTATTTGTTGTATTATGAACTATGCTATTATGAATATTCTTGTATGTGGGCCCTGGGGCATATATGTGATATAATTGATAAGCAACTATTTCATGCGTTTATCTTATTTTCCAATTTCCTTCAGAATACAAGGACCACATTTTTCACACTTAATAAAAACTTTGAGGGTGGTGCCTGTGTTTCAAAGGAATAGTGTGCCAGTCCCATATACTGGAGGTGGTGGGTTCAAACCCAGCCCTGGCCAAAAACTGCAAAAAAAAAAAAAAAAAAAAGCTTTCAACACACACTAGTTTCTTCTAGAATATACATCTAGTGGTAGAATTACTAGGTCTTAGGGTTTACCTGACAATATGAAAATGTACATAATTCTTTTTTTTTGAGATAGAGTTTCACTATGTCGCCCTTGGTAGAGTGCTGTGGTGTCACAGCTCACAGCAACCTCAAACTCTTGGGCTCAAGTGATTCTCTTTCCTCAGCCTCCCACGTAGCTGGAACTACAGGCACCTGCCCCAACTCTTGGCTATTTTTTTTGTTGTTGCAGTTGTCATTGTTGTTTAGCTGGCCCCGGCCGGGTTCGAAGCTGCCACCCTTGGTTTATGTAGCCAGTGCCGTAACCACTGTACTACAGGCACCAAATCAAAAAATGTGCATAATTCTTAATGCTTCCATCTGATTTCAAAATTGCTTTTTCAACCACCTCCTTGGCACTGGGAGCTCTAGATGTCTAAATCAGATCGTGACCATTTCTGAGTGACCTTGATCTTGAGGGCGTGGCTTCAAGCTTGATTACCAATGGTAATAAATGTGCCCCTAGCTCACTGGAAGGAACCCCTTGTGTAGAGGGCATCAGCATCTGCTATCTTTATGGCCCTGGCTCTGGTGAGTCATCACTACAAGACAGAGGATGCACTGGGTTGCCCAATCCTGGCCAAAGGTCTCCCTGCTGAGAGCATGGATTTGCTTATGCAGGCAACTCATTTATTGGGGGGCGGAGGAGGGGCCCTGCAAACTCTCTTGAAGGCATACCAGCTATCTTGGAGTATTAATTGCTCAAAACCCTCAAGTCTGTATAGAAGCCCTTCCCTAATGTTAGCAGGATTTGGGACAAAAGAACGAGTAGATAACACATGTGTACCTAAATTATCTAAAATTGTAAATCACTCCAACTAACTGCTAACCTTAATATTGTCTATTCTTCTACTTTTACTTTTTCAGAGCTGGGGTCTTGCTGTCACCCAGACAGGCTATTACCCATAGCCCATTGTCGCTGCAACTCTGGGCTCAATCCATCCTCGTGCCTTGACCTCCTAAAGTACTGGGATCACAGTCATGAGCCACCATATCAAGCCTTATTCTTCTATTTTGATAAATACACACACACCCATATACACGAGTCTGTATACTTACATATGTATACACATATATGTATAAATATAAAACTTCAATGACTGGAAAGACTAGGTTCAAATTTAGAATTCTTGGACTCTTGACATTTAGGCACTTAAATGAAACGATGAGGGGTGTATGGGCCCTGGCTCAACTATTGGCCCATAACTCACTTGCCTTCTTTTTTCAACTCTATCCTGCACCATTAGGAATCTGTACACATAGCACTCAATTGTTCAAGTGCTATGTGCTACCGCCTCAAAACACAGCTGCCCATTAGCCACTTTTAGGGATGCCTAGACTCTGCCCTAGAGAGGATGAACCTGGGGAGAACCAGCTATAGCCATCTGGGAAGGAAATTCTGGAGTCACAGGTGTCCAGAACTTGATCCTGAAATTCCAAACTCTGTGGATTCCTCACCTTGGTGTTGGAGAGTGACCATAGGCCTGGGTAGGGGAGGTCAGAGAGAAGTCTAAAGTGTGTGGAGCCCAGGGCAGGTTGTCGCCCAGGTTAAAGGCCGTTCTTTGTGCATCTTGTTTCTCTTCTCCGTTCATGAGTGCTGGGACTGTACCTGGCTGTAACCCCATATTCATTACAGGAAAGTCAGATTTATTTTCTTAATGGAAAGTATACCGGCCTAAGCATCAGAAGATCTAGGGTCTAGACCTATTATTGTCGGAAACCGTTGTTCGCACTTAAGACATCGTTTAAACTTTTCCTAGCTATTATATTGATAAAGGTTCTAAGAGGTAAAGTGACTCTTCCAAGGTCACACAGGCAGACGCGGCAGAAGCTGGACTGGCAGTCCACCAACCGGCCTCCTCTCTCATTTTTTTTTTCCTCCTTTGTGCAGTGGGAAAGAACCAGGAACGGCCCCTCGGAGAAGGCGCCCCTTTCCCGCGGCTCTTCTGGCTAGCCTCGCCCCCTGCATTGAGCCTTGCTCAAGCTCGGGCACCCAGCGGGCACTCGCTGCGCTCCCCGAGCTACGCGAAGCCCCACCCCTCCCCTCAGGCCAACGTCACGTGCCGCCCCATCCTCCCGCGCCTGCGCACTGCTTATTTCCCGCTGTCAGGATGAGGAGGCGGAGGTCGGCGCTCGGGTCCGTCTCTGCCCGCGGCTGTGGCGGCGCCGGCGGCTCCAGCCTTAGCGGTTCCTCCCTGGGCGGCGGCGGCGGCGGCTCGGTCGACGCCTCTTCCGCCAGCTGAGCCCGAGGGAAACCGGGACGCCGCTTCCCCGCCCATTCCCGCTCCCCCAAGCCGGCCGCCTGGCCATGGCGCAGCCGGGCCCGATTCCCCAGCCTGACGGTGAGGCGCCCACCATGGCAGGCGCGGCGGGCGCGGCCTGCCTGGCGCCTTAGTCTCGGGGGAACCTCGGGGCGGGCGAGCGGCGGGAAGGGCGCGCGCAGGCCCCGGGGGTGACCCGGCTGGGCGGAGACGGGAGCGCGCGGGCTCCGGCGCGGGCGGCGCGGGAGCCGTGGCGGCCGTCGCTGGGGAGGGGGCGGGAGGCGCCGGTGGCAGCTTTGGCTGGAGGGCGGAGGGAAGGGCGTGGGGAGGCTGTTGGGAGTGGGAGAGTGTAGACAGGGAGCTGCGTTGGGTAGCGGTGGGACTGGCACGTGGGTTCTGCCTGTAGGGAGGGTGGAAATGCAGAACGAGTGCTATATTCGTCAAAGAAAAAACATCTTAGATGGTGGTAGTGTGCTCTTCTCCCTCTGGCCTCAAATAGGCAGTCGGCAGTAAAAGATAACTGCACTGTCTTTGACTTAATCTGTAAAACTAGTTGGGATCAGTGACTGGGTTTAGTAGCATTCCTTGGGTGTCAGTGTGTCTGAATGGTAAACGCCGAGGCCTGGGAGTCTAAAGGACTTGGTTCCTTCACTAACAAGCTCTGGACGTATTTCTTAGCCTCTTTGAGCCTCGGTATTCTCACCGATGAACTAACACTGGCTGTATTTTATCTGGAAAGATGGCAACTCCTACGAATGCAAAATGATGAGTTTGTGTTATTATGAGAGTATTAGGAATAATGAGGAGGATGTGTTTGAGGACAATAAAGTTGAGAAAGTGTGTTATTTACAGCATTTAAATTCTTGGTGGGGGGGGAAAAGGATCCCATTCTAAATAATCTAAGTTGGTTATCAGAACCCTTCATGGCCTTTTGGGAAGTGGACTAATCTCTGCTTCACATAGTTCCAGGTTTTACTATGTTGGGAAAGTGTGTGCCTGGCCTTTTCCAAGATCTAATTGTGAAAGTTCTTTCCGGTGTATTTCTATTGAACATGTATACTTAGGCATCTTCAAGTGTGAGCAGAATGTTGGAAAACAGTGCTTGGCCCGGAGTAGGTACTTAGAAACTTGCCTTTGTGTATGGTTATCCGCTTTGGGGGAACTTGAAACAATCTGGCCTCTCTTGAGAGTCGTGTGTTCCAAAGTCTGTTAGCTTCTAGTTTTGGATTTTGTAAGGGGAGAAGTGTAAGCCCAGTTAACTGTTTCTGCTGCAGTTTTTGGCTACCTTTTAATTCTCACCTTTTTCATTGGAGTTAGGGAAGAAAACTTTGTTCTTCTACAAACCCTCTTTGTTACAACAAGCAGACAGGATACACAGAGTAACTTCTGGTTCTGATCTCGGGTGGTAGGTATGCCTGCCTGGCTGGCTGCTGCCTTCTCTTGAGTTGCATGGAAACAAACATCTAGGGCAGCTCAGGTGACATGAGAGTCTGGAATCAAAATTCCCTGCCTTTTTCTAGATGTGAAATGGTCTTCCTTGTAAATAGGCAAAAGTGACTAAGCATTTGAAAGAAGCTAGGAAAAATTAGCTTTAGGAAATTTTGTACTCTTAACTATTCTTTAGTGCAGGTTTATTTCCTGTTTTAAAAATCTTGTGACTAGGATGATAATAAGTTTGCCTATATTGCAATTTTTATTTTAAATTAATGAAGTAAATGGGCAGCCACAGTTATTGTTTACAACAGGAGAGAAAATTTGGTGTATTTGAGGGCTTTGTGTCAGTACCATCTTAGAAGTTATCTTGGGGATTTAGTTTTTTTAAGCTGAATTCACGTATATCACTTTAGCTTTACGCATTCATAAATTTCCTAGTCCAGCTGATTAAAAAAACTGTTGAAGAATTCTTTTGCTTCAAACAGGCAGTAAAAGAACTGCATTGTCTTTGGCTTAATCTTGTTTTTATGCCATTTGGGGAGCAATTGTCTTTTACCGCATTGTTTTCTTTTCTTTTTTGATTTATCTTGTTCTGATTCTCATGGAGGTATGATAAAGAATAGATTTGTGTGTAACTTGGCAGGATGAAATGTAATAATTTTCTTTGTATTAATTCACTTTAATTTTTTATCTTGTAAATTGTTTAGAAAGTTTGGTTTTTTTTTCAGTAGTGCATCTTAGTAGTTAGGTTTCAGTTGATTAGTTTGTTTTCCCTTGAGAACTAAAACATGTAAAAATTTTTAAAATTTTACTGTTAATTTTAATCTAAGTTAAACTAAATTTTAGAAGCTTTTGCTGTGATTTTACTTCATTACTTTTTTCAAAAATATTGTCATTCATAATTCCTTCATTAAAAAAATATGTACAGTATTTTAAAAAATAGATGTCTTCCCCCATCTCCCAGAGGTAATCTTTATGAAGTTTTCTGTCCTTCCTGACTCTGCGATTATGTAGACATGTTACCTTTCACTCCTGAGATAGATATGCTGTGCATATACAGAGCTGTAATTTGCCTATCTTGCTTGATAAATGTTAGCTCTCATTATTATATACTTGTAAGTGGTTATGTGGCCAGGTAACATGATATAAGCCCTGTAGGGGTTATCTCAGTAAATCTTCATATTAGTGAGAGGGGTACTACTGTCATATATATATTACTGCTCCAGTTTCATTGGTGAGGATGAACTCGTGCACAGAAAATTTAAAGAAATGTGCCTGGAGTTATACAGCCTTAAGTCAGGGAGTAGAATTCAAATCCAGGGCATCTACTTGATGCCAGGGCCTTCTGACCTATTTGGTTGATCATGGACCACTTTCCAGGTCAGTGTTACAGGTCTGTCTCATTTTCGCTAAAAGACTATTTCTTCACATGCATGTACCAGGCATGATTTCTGATTTCCCTGTTGAGGGACAAGTAGATTGCTTTCAATTTTTCCGTTATTATAAGCAGTGCTATAATGGATGTACTTATGGCACCATATTTTTCAGGTACTCTTTTACTTCTGAAAGACTACTGAATTAAAGGACATGAGTTCTGAGTGGTTTAAATTTTAACAGTAAATTGATGCCTTTTGCAATTTTGGTTTTTTGCCTTTTTGCATCAATTTACTTACCTGCCAACAATATGTGAGGTGGATTTTTCCTACAATTTTACAAGCTGTGGATGATGTCAAATTTAAAATTTTTGTCTTCTGATAGATTTTTTTCTATTAAAGTGGTATTCTTCAATTAACAAATATTTTTGTGTGTAATCTATGTCAAACCCAATGCTAGGACATAGGAAATAACAATGGTGAACAAGTTTGGTTCAAAAATGAGACCCAGTTCCTGTTCCTGGGAACAGTAAATCATTTAGCCTTTAATTAGATAAACCTACCAACAAGTACAGAATTATTTATTTACTTAACTAATATGAATGTATACTACTGTGAGAATTAAGTTAGCCTACTACCAATTCCAAACACCAAGAATTGCCAGATACAATTCTTGGTGTTTGGAATTTATCAGTGGGTAACTTAGATAGTAATCCTTGCCCTGATGTGGAAGAAACAGATACTAAACAACAAAGATAGTAAATGATATGGATTGTTAGGTAATTCAGTGGTATGGAAAAAAAAAGAACAGGGTAAAGGAGGTAAGTGGGGCTGTTTTTAAATAGCATGGTCAGAGTAGCTTTATAGAGAAGATGCCATTTATGCACAGATTTGGAGATAGGGGAGTCAACCCTGAGAATAGCCGGTGGAAGACTGTTCTAAACAAAGGAATCAAGTTTTGCAGATGCCTTGAGGGAGCATGTTTTGCATGTTTGAGGAATGGCATGAAGGTCAGTGTGGCTGGAGTGATGTTAGGGGGACAAGAAATGGGACAGGGACAGATTAGCTGATCTCATAGGGCCCTAGAAACATAAGTATTGGTCTTCACTATGGGTAACTATTGAAATGTTTTGATTAGAGGAATGATGTGATTTGACTTGTGTTTTAAAAAATAACTCTGGCTGCTGGTTTGGCAATAGAGTAATAAGAGGCAAGGGAAGAGGCATGGATTTAGGGGAAAGATGATGGTGCATGGACCAGGGTATATCAGTGGAGGCCATAATTTGAAGGTGTGGTCGACAGAATTTGCTGATGGATTGAATATGGAATTCAAAAGAAAGAGAAGTCAAGGATTATTTGAAGTTTTTGGCTTGAGCAACTGTGAGAGGCATACATACACAATGCTATGAAAGCCTGAAATTGAGGTATTTGACCCATTATGGAGGTCAGGAAAGATTTCTGAGGAAGTGGTCTTGGAGCTGACATCTCATAGATGAGCAGGAGTCTTGTTTTTGGAGGAAGCAGTATGAGTAAAATAACTAGAGAAAGATTGGTGAGAGAGCATGAAGGTAGGAATGGGGTGGCCTGTGTGGGCTTTATCCTTAGAGCTATAGGGAAAGAATTTGAAGGGTTTTAAGCAAGTAGATAACTTGATGGCTTTTAGGAATTATACTGTTAATTATGGTATCTTTTGTTTATTGGCCACCTTTATGTCTTAGTGAATTGGCACTTTCATATTTGTTTTCCCATTTTTCCATTAGGTTGTCCTTTTCTTGTTATTATGGAGAAGCTCTTAGTAAGTTATATTATTCCTTTGGTATGTATTGCAAATTTTGGTCTCCCAGTTTTTCATTTACCTCTATTCTTTCTTTTGTTGTGCAGAAAACTTTAATTTTTATATAGATCTGATTCTTTTTTTGTAGAGACAGAGTCTCACTTTACCGCCCTTGGTAGAATGCCATGGCATCACAGCTCAGAGCAACCTCCAACTCCTGGGCTTAGGCAGTTCTCTTGCCTCAGTCTCCCTAGTAGCTGGGACTATAGGTACCTGCCACAATGCCTGGCTATTTTTCTGTTTTTGCAGTTCAGCTGAGGCCGGGTATGAACCCGCTACCTTAGTATATGGGGCCAGCGCCCTACTCGATGTGCCACAGGCGCCATCCAATCTTCATTTTTTTAATGTGAGGGTACAAATGATTAGGTTACAATTATTCTGGGTTTCTTGTCTTTCTGAAGAAGACCTCTCCACCCCACATGTTTGTAATAAAAAAAAAAAACTTTCATTTTGAATACTTTTATAGTTGTCTTTTATATTTAGTAGTTTAGTCCATTGGGAATTTATTTATTTTTAAATTTAAACAGGGAAGTTTAATATAAAGAATTACTAACTTTAGGGTGGAGGTGGTGGGTTCAATCCCAGCCCCACCCCCCCCAAAAGAAGAAAAGAATTACTAACTTTATTCACTAAGAGAAAATAGAACCCTGAAGAATATGGAAACAAACAGACACATGGAGCAGCCACCACGTCCAGGGCTGAGGCGGAGTGCCCAAGTAAGGAACAAAGCTGGAAGAGACCACTCTCAGAACTGTGATCCAGACCTTGTTGGAGGAGGTACAGCTGTCACTCTGAAGGGCACAGTTCATTGAAGGGTTGCTATTACAGAACTTGCATGAAAGCCATTTTCGAGGTTGCTAGAGGAGGCTGCCTACATCTGGAATTTATTTTTGATGTGACATAGGGAATCTAACTTTATTTTTTTCCCAAGTGGATAGCCACTTGTCTTCACATTTATTCAATAATCCATGCATTTGGTTTGTTAATTGTAACTTGGTAAATCTAACCATTGGGCTTGCAGAGATGCTTGATCTGAAATATGAAAACCCTACACGTACTCCATAGTTGCAGCATTACTCTGATATCCCAACACACAGTAGCCTAGAATTGTGTAATAGTCTTGAATTTTTATTATGTTTTTACCTGACCAACTGTGGGCAGAACTACCTTTGAATGTTAATGATTCTTAATTTCTAAAATATTTCTATTATAGAATTAAAGAATAGAAATGTTCTTTAGTAAACATTTATTGCTTATTTTGTTGTGATACAGTTATGCCAGGTTATGTGAGGGTGTGAAATATAGAAATGAATGATGTGTAGTTCTTCTTTTAAGAATTTTATGATCTGGCGGAGAATTGGAGCCTTAGCAACATTCTGGACTTAGAAAGTGCCCAGTGAGAAAAACAGTGCTGTCATATTACAGAGGAAGCCGTTACTCTAAGTAAAATTATAGGAAGAGCTGTGAAGGAGGGTATATTTTTTCAGTTTCCTTTTTTTTTTTTTTTTTTTTGGAGATAAAAGTCTCACTCAGTTGCCTAGGGGTTGAGTGCCACAGCGTCATAGCTCATAGCAACCTCGAACTCGTGCTTGGGCTCAAGTAATTCTGTTGTCTCAGCCTCCTGAGAAACTAGGACTACAGGCGCCCCCCACAATGCCCATCTATTTTTTAGAGATGGGGTCTCACTCTTGCTCAGGCTGGTCTTGAACTCCTGAGCTCAAGCAATCCACCCACCTCAGCCTCCCAGAGTGCTGGGATTATAGGCATGAACCACCATGCCCAGTCTCTTTTTTTCAGTTTTCTCATCTGATAACTTACTCTCTTCCAAGTGTTAGTCTGAGTTCTCTTCCTTCTGCAGAGAAAGAACTCACTACTTCCTAGTTTTTGACTACTTTCAATGTCTTACTTTCCTTTAAGCTAAAACTTGCCCCACTATAACTTATACCTATTAGTTTTAGTTTGCTAGGATCACTCAGAGGATATTGAGCATTCTTCTGCATGTTGATCCTGAAGAAATTTGATAATAATGTTATGTCCTTTCTATTTTTTTTTTTTTTTTATGGAATTTTTTTTTTTTTTTTTTATAATTTTATTGAATCATAATTCTGTACATTGGTGCAATCATAGGGCATGATTCATATACATTCAGAAATGTTTTCATCGTACTGTTACAGATAGCCTTCATGGCATTTTCTTGATCACTATAT
>CAUYON010164818.1:0-17560 GCA_963573935.1 Arctocebus calabarensis | reverse complement strand
TCCATTCTTTTTTTTTTTTTTTTGAGACAGAGCCTCAAGCTTTCACCCTGGATAGAGTGCCATGGCATCACAGCTCACAGCAACCTCCAATTCCTGGGCTCAAGCAAGTCTCTTGCCTCCGCCTCCCAAGTAGCTGGGACTACAGGCGCCTGCCACAACGCCCGGCCATTTTTTGGTTGCAGCTGTTATTGTTGTTTGGCGGGCCCAGGCTGGATTCGAACCCGCCAGCTCAGGCATACGTGGCTGGCGCCTTAGCCCGTTGAGCCACAGGCACCGAGCCAAGAATTGATTTTTGTTAATGGTGAAAGGTAAAGGTCCAGTTTCAGTCTTCTACAGGTTGCCAGCCAATTCATCCAGCACCTTTTGTTAAATAGGGAATTTTTCCCCCTACTGAATGTTTTTGATAGGCTTATCAAAGATCAAATAGGTGGCTAGGTTCATCTCTTGGTTCTCTATTTCTTTCCAAACATCTACCTCTCTGTTTTTGTGCCAGTACCATGCTGTTTTGATCACTACAGATTTATAGTATAATCTGAAGTCTGGTAGTGTGATTCCTCCTGCTTTGTTTTTATTTATTTATTTATTTATTTATTTATTGAGACAGAGTCTCACTGTGTCACCCTTGCAGAGTGCCATGGCATCACATTTCACAGCAACCTCTAACTTTTGGGCTTAAGCAATTCTCTTTCCTCAGCCTCCCAAGTAACTGGGACTACAGGCACCCACCACAATGCTCGGCTATTTTTTTGTTGCAGTTGTTATTGTTGTTTAGCTGGCCCAGGCTGGGTTTGAACCTGTCAGCCTCGTATATGTGGCTGGTGTCATAACCGCTGTGCTACAGGCACTGAGACTTTTTTTTTATTTCTGAGTAATGTCTTGGCTATTCGAGGTTTTTTCTGATTTCATACAAAATGAAGTACTATTTTTTCCAAATCTTTAAAGTATGACAGTGGTGCTTTAATAGAGATTGCCTTACATTCATATATTACTTTGGGAAGTATGGACATTTTAACAATGTTGATTCTTGAGGGTGGCACCTGTGACTCAAAGGAGTAGGATGCCAGCCCCATATGCCGGAGGTGGCAGGTTCAAGCCGAGCCCTGGCCAAAAAGTGCAAACAAAACAAAACAATGTTGATTCTTCCCAGCCATTAGCATGGTATGTTTTTCATTTGTTAACATCTTCAGCTATTTTCTTTCTCAGAATTTCATAGTTCGCTTTATAAAGATCTTTCATATCCTTTGTTAGGTAAATTCCCAAATATTTCATCTTCTTTGGCACTACTGTAAGAGGAATAGAGTCCTTGACTATTTTTTCAGCTGACTATTGTTGGTATATATAAAAGCTTTGTAAATATTGATTTGTAAAAATTGATTTTTGTATCCTGAGACATTGCTGTATTCCTTGATCACTTCTAAGAGTTTTGGAATTGAGTTCCTGGGGTTTTCCAGGTATAAGATCATATCATCCATGAAGAGCAAGAGTTTGATCTCCTCTGCCCCATGTGGATACCCTTGATTGCCTTCTCTTGCCTGATAGTGATGGCTAAGACTTTCATTACTATGTTGAATAGCAGTGGAGACAATGGGCATCCCTTTCTAGTTCCAGATCTGAGTGGAAATGTTTTCAATTTTATTCCATTCAATATGATATTGGCTCTGGGTTTGCTGTAGATGGCCTATATCAGTTTAAGAAATGAGGCATCCAAGCCTGTTTTCATTAGTGTTCTGATCATGAAAGGATGCTGGATATTATCAAAGCTTTTTCTGCATCAATTGAGAGTCATATGGTCTTTGTTTTTTATTTTGTTTGTGTGATATTTATAGATTTATGTATATTGAACTAACTTTGTAACCCTGAGATAAGACCAACTTGGTCATGGTGTATAATTTTTTTGATGTGTTGTTGAATTCTGTTTGCTAGGATTTTATTGAATATTTTTGAATGAATATTCATTAATGATATTGGTCTATAATTCTTTCTTTGTTGAGTCCTTTCCTGGTTTGGGGATCAGGGTAATATTTGCTTTGTAGAATGTGTTGGGAAATATTCATTCTTTTTCTATGATTTTTTTTTTTCATAGAGACAGAGTCTCACTTTGTCACCCTCGGTAGAGTGCCGTGGCGTCACACAGCTCATAGCAGCCTCCAACTCCTGGGCTTAGGTGATTCTCTTGCCTCAGCCTCCCGAGTAGCTGGGACTACAGGTGCCCACCACAACACCGGCTATTTGTCTGTTTTGCAGTTCAGCCAAGGCCAGGTTTGAACCCGCCACCTTTGGAATATGGGGCCGGTGCCCTCCTCGATGAGCCGTAGGCGCCACCTCCTTCTTTCTCTATGTTTTGGAAGAGTTTATGTAATATAGGTACTAGTTCCTCTTTAAAGGTTTGGTAGAATTTGGATGTGAAGGCATCTGGTCCTGGACTTTTCTGTTGGGGGAGATTTTGTATAGTTGATGCTATTTCAGTGCTTGGTATAGGTCTATTCAAAATTTCCAATTCTTTCTGGCTGACTCTAGGAAGGTGGTGTGCTTCCAGGTATTGGTACATTTCCTCCAGATTTTTGTATTTCTGAGAATAGAATTTTTTGTTATAATCATTAAGGATTTTTTTTTAATTTCTGAGGTGTTTGTTGTTATTTCTCCTTTATCATTTCTGATTGATGATTTTACTTTTCTGTTACTAGTTAGGTTAGACAAGGGTTTAATTTTTTAAAATCTTTTCACAAAAACAACTTTTTGATTCATTGATCTTCTGAATGATTCTTTTGTTTTCAATTTCATTTAATGCTTCTCTAATTTTGGTTATTTTTTTCTTCTGCTGGGTTTGGGATTTGAATGTTCTTCTTTTTACAGTTGCTTGAGATAACCCATTAAGTTGTTGACTTCTGAGGAGAGGGATGTTTGGTGGGGAGTTGAAGGGATGAGTGTGGATAGCTCAAAGATGTAAGTAATACTGAAAACAAGAGAAATGGGGAAAAAGGGCTTTAAAAAGTGCAGCCTTCACCCAGACCCCTGGTGATGGAGTCCCACAGTAGATGGGACTGCACTCAGACACAGCCACAGTCTGTTGTAGGTCCAGCTCAGAATCAGCCAGCATGTTGACGGCATTTTCCAGAGTCACATCATGTTATTGAAGGCCAGTGAGGCCATGCCGTAGCAGTGGGTCCCATGCTTACGGAGGAGGCACTTGGTGGGTGGCACAGGCAAGAACAAGGGTAGAGAGAAGGCCTTGGAGGGTTACACAGGGAGGCCAGTGAGGAGAAGGGAGTTGTTGTAGGGAGGTGGTTTCTTTTCAGCTTAGGTGCAAGTTTGTAAAAGAGTGAATGTCTACACAAAAACTTGTGCACAGCAGTTATAGCAGCTTTATTCATAAATGCCCTAAACTGGAAACAACCCAACGTCCATCAACAAATGAATGAACTATAGTAAATCTATAAAATTGCATAGTACTAGCAATTAAAAAAAAGCAAATAGCTGATATATGTAGCAATACAGATGGCTTTCAAAATAATTATTCCCAGTGAGAGCAACCAGGAAAAAAGATTGCATGCTGCATGAATCCTTTTATATAAAAGTTCTAGAAAATGCCATCTAATCTATAGTGACAGAGAGTAGGTCAGTGGTTTCCCAGGGCTAGAGGGTCCTGAGGAAAATTTGGGGCTGGAAATAATGGTGGATCTTGAATACAGTGGGGTTTCCATAGGTGCGTCCATCTGTCAAACTCATCAAACTGAGCATATTACAATTTACTATATATAAATTATATCTCAGCAAGGTTTGTTTAAAGAACAGAATACTTGAGGTGGAAATTAATTTAAAAATAAGCACTGTCAGTGGAGAATATAAACAAGGACAGAGAAAGACTATAATTTCTCAAAGACCCAATGGAAATGTTTCCATGTATTCTAAACAGGTGAAAATATTTGAAGAATCATTAATACCTCAGTTATTATCTCAAAGCCTCTGGAAATAATAAGGTTCTCTGCCCATGAACCTTCTGGAGAAGCACCAGATGAAACTATACTCCTATTTCTTCTGTAGCTCAGAGTGGAATGGATTTGCCGACTTCTATTCCACATAGAACATGACGAGAAATATAAGAAATCATCCTGTGTTTAGAAGAGATTATGGAGGGCATTTGTGGCAATGGTGGCCAAATCGATTTTAATGGAAGTGACAATGGGCACAGGGCAGGGGTTAGCACCTGCTCTTTTTTGTTTATTTTCCCCTTATTTCCCCCTTTTGCTGTTGTTGTTGTTGTTGTTTTCAGGATCTCCAAGCTATATTTAATAAATACTGACTGGGCAAACCATATGCAAAAGAAGTAGGATGTGGACAGTAAGAATTTAAAGACGTTAAATATCCATATTAATTTTTATCACCAATCCTAACTACCAGAAAAGTACAAAATTTGTACAAGTTATACTTTAAATTGAAATTCTGATACCTGTCAAAAGGATAAAAGCCTACACACATATTGCAGTAACATTTTTTTTTAATTTTTATTAAATCATAATTGTGTACATTGGTGCAATCATGGGGCACAATGAATATTTTCATTGAACTATTTAACATAACCTTCATGGCCTTTTAATCACTATATGAAGACATTTATATTCTACATTTAGTAATTTTCACTTGTATGCAGTAACATTTTTTTTTTTTGGAGACAGAGCATCAAGCTGTTACCCTGGATAGAGTGCCATGGCCTCACAGCTCATGGCAACCTCCAATTCCTGGGCTCAAGCGAGTCTTCTGCCTCCACCTCCCAAGTAGCTGGGACTACAGGTGCCCACCACAACGCCCGGCCATTTTTGATTGCAGCCATCATTGTCGTTTGGCGGGCCCAGGCTGGATTCGAACCTGCCAGCTCAGGTGTATGTGGCTGGTGCCTTAGCCTGTTGAGCCACAGGCGCCGAGCCTGCAGTAACATTTTTTAAAAATTGTTCTTACCATTAGAATTTTCCTAAAATAGGCTGGCAAAATGTCCATACAACATCTATTCTTCCACACATCTATTTTCCATTAAGGATTTCTTTCTTTCTTTCTTTCTTTTTTTTTTTTTTTTTTTGAGACAGAGCCTCAAGCTGTCACCCTGGATCTGTGGCATCACAGCTCACAGCAACTTCCAATTCCTGGGCTCGAGCGAGTCTCCTGCCTCCGCCTCCCAAGTAGGTGGGACTACAGGCGCCCGCCACAACGCCTGGCCATTTTTTGGTTGCAGCTGTCATTGTTGTTTGGTGGGCCGGGGTTGGATTCGAACCCGTCAGCTCAGGTATACGTGGCTGGCGCCTTAGTCCATTGAGCCACAGGCACCAAGCCCCATTAAGGATTTCTTGAACAGTACAAATACTTTGAGCCCATTACTGAGCAATCCACTGTCAGCAACTGTATATACAAATCCTCCAAGCAACACTGTAATATTTGCATTAAGTTCACTTCTCCATTGAATTCCACCTTATTTTCAGTCTGGCTTACTACAAAGTTCTCTTTAGAACTATTTATATGTCTTTTGTCTGATCATTTTCTTCAAGTTTCCTGATTCCATTTTTAAAACAATTTATAGTTTCATGACTTGCTTTTAATCTCTCATTAAACTCTGTAATTTCAAACCTTGTTTTTTTCTTGGCAGCTTCTAATTTTTCTCTAGTTTTCACTTCAAGTTCTGCAAGTTCTGTTTCATGCTTATAGGCTCCTAATGTTAGCTGATGAGATGTTGTTAATAATTGTTGTTTCATTGCCGTTAGGTCTTAAAATATCATTTCATCATAGAACTCTGAAACCACTGTCTTTTTTTCCCAACATTGCATTAGTGTCTGATTGAAACAGCTTATAGTAAGTGATATAGGGTTACAGGTCTTTCATTAGGGTCAATGAAAAATATTTTGATGATTATTTCAAATTCACTCCATCCTGTTTCAATAATTTCTTATGGAGGTTTTGAACAGCTCTTAAAGGACTGCCATAGCTTTCATGTAATTTAAAGTAGATTTTCTTCACTAATGCTGACATATCCCTGTCCACTTTCTGCACCTCCTCCAATTTTTTCATTTTCTTCATCAAAAGCAGGTGGTCTTCCTTATTTACCATCCCACCAACCTGCCAGCCCTCCAGCACCCAGCAGGGTCACTCCCAGCGAGTTTCAACTCTCCTTTTTTGTTTATATATAACTAGAGTTTTACAGACGTGTTCCATTATACTAAAATATGTCTTTCTGTGACATACTGTGATTTTAAGGCATCCTTCTTAAAGGATCCCCTCACTTTTTAAAGGCTTTCAATTGTTTTTTTTTTAAAGGGATAGAAACAAAAATGGAAAGTATTGAAAGAATGGAACGGAAAGGGAGTGAAGATAATTACTGTCAATCCAACTAGAAGAATGTCTTCATCTTATGGACTCTTCCTTGGCTAAGAGAAGAGCAATCGGAAGCTTAAGAAGGGAAAGTATGTTATTCTGTGACATATTCTGTGGTTTCTGGGCTTTTCTATTTTGTTTTGTTAAATTGTTTTGTTTTTGTTTTTAAATCTTTTCTAAATTGTTTTATTATCATAGACAATACTATGTACATTTTTGTGCATGTTTCCTTGTTCACGCATACACTGGTTTCTCACATATGTGGGTCACTGTGAAAGTTTTGAGACTTTATGTCCATTATTCACTTTCAAGAAATATAGGCGATCCTGATTTACCATTGCATAGTTGCTGCTGGAGTTTCCTTTATTTCTGTCTACGCAGATTTTATGTTTCTTGATTTTTGTGTATCTCAAAACTTTTGTAATGACTATATTCATGCGTATACAAATCATCTGCTGGGTGGAGTTAAAATCATCTGGCTGGGCGCCTGTAGCTCAAGTGGCTAAGGCACTAGCCATAGACACAAGATCCGGCAGGTTGGAATCCAGCCCCGGCCTGCCAAACGACTATGATGGCTGCAACCAAAAATAGCCAGGCATTGTGGCGGGTGCTCATAGTCCCAGCTACTTGGGAGGTTGAGGCAAGAGACTCGCTTGAACCCAGGAGATGGAGGTTGCTGTGAGCCGCGACGCCACAGTAGTCTACCCAGGGCGACAGCTTGAGGTTCTGTCTCAAAAAAAAAAAAATGCAACACTGATTCAGTAAGTTTGGACATTGGCATCAAGTCCCTAGGTGTGTTGATGCTGCTGGTTCTACATTCCAAGGAAGGGTCTTGTATAGGAGCAGAACTGTTAGGTCATACAGGCTGTGCATCTTTAACATTATTAGATAGTGCCATATAGCTCTCTGAAGAACTTGTGCCAATCTACACTTCCATCAACAATGAGCAAGAGATTCCATAATATTAAATTTTCATCCACATTTGTTATTGACTTCAATTTTTGCTGAGTTGACGAGCATGAAAATAGCATCTTGTTCTTTTAATTTGTCCTTCATGAGTATTACCAAGGTTGTATATTTTGAGTTTTTTCTTCTGTAATCATTTTTAACATTAATATTTTGGGGAAATAAAATGACTTCATTAATCTGTTTCAGATTTTAGGGGATCCTTCTTAAAGGATCCTCTCACTTTTTAAAGACTTTCAATTGTTCTTTTTTTAAAGTGGTAGAAACAAAAATGGAAAGGCAGTATTGAAAGAATGGGGCAAAAAAAAAAAAGAATGGGGCAGAAAGGGGGTGAAGATAATTACTGTCAATCTAACTAGAAGAATGTCTTAGTCTTACTTATGGACTCTTCCCTGGCTAAGAGAAGAGCAATTAGGAGCTTAGGAAGGGAAAGAGGAAGGCATGAAGGAAAGGAAAGAGGGAAGCAGGAAATAAGGGTAAGAGGTCTGTACCTTCTGAGCACTTCATTTATTTTGAGTCTTAGGACAATGAACACTGCTACTGAATTGTTCTGCTAAAATTAGGCATTTGCCATCTGAAGATGCTTTTTTTTTTGAGACAGAGCCTCAAGCTGTCACCCTGGGTAGAGTGCTGTGGCATCACAGCTCACAGCAAACTCCAACTCCTGGGCTCAAGCGATTCTCCTGCCTCCGCCTCCCAAGTACCTGGGACTACAGGCACCCGCCACAACGCCCGGCCATTTTTGGGTTGCAGCTAACATTGTTGTTTGGAGGGCCCAGGCTGGATTCGAACCTGCCAGCTCAGGTGTATGTGGCTGGTGCCTTTGCCTGTTGAGCCACAGGCGCCGAGCCCGAAGATGCTATGTTTCGTCCTGCAAATTATACCCTTATGAGGAAAAATGGAGTCATAAAAGTAATGTATATGTTTTGTAGAAAATACTGAGAAGAAAAAGGAAAAAAATGTACTAACAAACTAGCATTTAGTATAGCATAGTGGTCAAAAGAATGGGCTTCTAAATCTGGTTGAATTCCAATTCGATGATTTGCTAGTTGAGTGACCTTTGATAGGTCATTTAAAATCTGTAAATCTTGATCTTTTTTACAAAAGGAGGATCATGATCATAGCACCTAGATCCAAAGTTAGCTAATCAATATAAAGTGCTTAGGGCATTGTTTGGCACAAAGCAAACAATGTTGTTATGATGAAGTTAGCTAATCAATATAAAGTGCTTAGGGCATTGTTTGGCACAAAGCAAAAACACTTGCTAAAACTTGAGGTACTTTGTTCCTTTCAGGCTTCCTCTCACCGTGACTATATCCTTTCCCTCCCAATTGGATCACATTTTACGTGTTATTTTATAGCAAGCTTTTGCCCACTGATGATAGAATGAAGTTTTCCAACTTATTCTCTTTTGGGTCATTTAGAAAGGCTGTGTAGTATTCCAATATATGAATCCACCACAATTAAATCAT
This sequence comes from Arctocebus calabarensis, assembly GCA_963573935.1. Lineage (NCBI taxonomy): Eukaryota > Metazoa > Chordata > Mammalia > Primates > Lorisidae > Arctocebus > Arctocebus calabarensis. The sequence continues at coordinate 8,768 of CAUYON010164818.1, read as the reverse complement.
CGTTTGATGAATCGTGTCAAATTATTTTACTCTTATAAATACTATATAGCTAAATCATTTTATACCTTTTAAATCATTTTCGTTAATGTCAGCAGACTTGCTCTTCCATTCTAATTAGCTCTTAGCTGTCACACTTCTCTTCCGATTTGTGATCAATCAAGCAAGTTTAAGGAGTTTATTTGCAATAAAACTTTATCTGCATTTCTGTCACTTGCTCTAGGCTGTTGGTGAAAGGGACAGCAATTGTTTGCAGCAACTGTGAAAGGAGGCTGTTTGTGCTTATTTTAGGGTTTGCGTTTCAGTTATCCAGGTCTTGTAGAATTGGTTCTTGCCTCATTGGTTAAGTCCAGGAGATGGTGGCAACACTCTCATGGTGGTTGCCTTTTCCCTTCACTCTTTGAGGATCTTAAAACTCTTGCCTTTATGCTTAACCACCACACAGGTACTTGTTTCTGATTTTTTAAAGCCCTGCTACTGCCTCTTAGCCTAGGTCTAGGAGTTATTGGTCTTCTTGACTCCTGACACCAGTAAGCATGCATACCACTGGATTCTACTTTCTAGGCCTTTTTTGCTATGGTCTTTCAGTTTTAAATAACCCATAGCACTTATTTGTCCTTTTTGACAATGTTGGCTGCCATTAATTCAGTGTGTGTGTGTGTGTGTACAGTGTACGTGTATGAGCATGGAAAACAGACTTTAACAATTAAACTCCCAAATCACACATTACTAAGGAGCCTAAATATAGTTGGATAGGCTCTTGTATTCCAGATCTGCCTGAAGGATCACAAGGAATACATGTTAATATATCCCCAAGCCCATCCCAATGGATAGGCTGTGAAATTTGGATTTACTATCTGGATATGTTATGTTTAACAAGCATCCAGGATGATTCTTATAATCAGGCACATTTGAGAACAGTGGGCTCTCACCTGCAACCTATGAGAATTTTGAGGACACTCTTAAGTTTGACTGGGATCTAAGGGAGTCTCTTTTATAGGTAGCATAGGGTTCGTCCCATGGGTGCAGGAAAACTCTAGTAGGATTCAGTGGCTGAAACACAGTGTGTCCCAAAAGTTGCCCCTAAAGTCACCATACATAGGGAAAATAGGAAATTGTAGCTAACTGTACCCTTTACAAAATATCCATTACGGGAGCTGGGCATAGTGGCTCATGCCTATAATCCTAGCATTCTGGAGGCCAAGGAAGGTGGATTGCCTGAGCACACAGGTTTGAGACCAACCTGAGTCAGAGTGAGACCTCATCTCTAAAAATTGCCAGGTGTTGTGTCGGGCACCTGTAGTCCCAGCTACTTGGGAGGCTGAGACACGAGAATTACTTGAGCTCAAGAATTTGAGAGTGATGTCCATTATGATGACAGGGCACCCTACCAAGGGTGATGAAGTGAAACTCTGTCTCAAAAAAATAAATATCCACTACAAATTTTACTAAGAGGTGGCCAACATATACAGAATATTTTGTAAAATTTTACGACTATTTTGTAAATAAGGCATGTTTAGCTATAATTTTCCATTTTCCCTATGTATGGGTACTTTAGGGACAGCCTGTATTGTTGTCTTTAGAGCTTGGGACCAAAGAAGGAACTTACAGAGAATTATTTATTATCTCTACATAAAGGATGGTTTATTCCTTAGGATGGATTCTGTCCAAAATGTTGGGTTTCCAAAACTATTACCTGGCGTCACATAATTCTTCAAAAACCCTAACAAAGAACTTGGATTCTTTGAGGACTGAATCCTTCATATATATGCTGAAATCATTTGGCATGCTTATCTTTCATTACATAAGGTTTTATTCACTTAAAAAGAGCTCAATAGCAGATCCACGTTAGGTAATGGCTGGGGCAGTGCTAGCTGTGAGGCTTGAGAAGCACAGAACTCCGACATCATCTACCTAACAAGGCCTTTAGTTCCTTGGGTTGTCCATCCACAAAGGATACATCTTACTCCCAGTCTGAGGACAAGAGAAATCCAAACATGCCTGAGAAATCCAATCGACTTAGAAACAGAAGCTGGTGAATCCTAACTCCACTCACTATTAATTTACGTGAGATCACAGTTCCCTTTTTTTTTTTTTTTGAGATAGTCTCACTATGTTGCCCTGGGTAGAGTGCTGTGGCATCACAGCTCACAGCAAACTCTAACTCTTGGGCTTAAGAGATTCTCTTGCCTCAGCTTCTCAAGTAGCTGGGACTACAGGCACCCACTACAACTCCCGGCTATTTTTTGTTGGAGTTGTTATTGTTTAGCAGGTCCAGGCTGAGTTCAAACCTGCTGGCCCCGGTGTATGTGTTTGGCACCATAACCACTGAGGTACTGGCACTGAGCTGAGATCATAATTTCTATTCCTCTTACAGTTCATCCAATTGATAGAATAATGTAAGGTGGCTTGGCGCCTGTGGCTCAACGGGCTAAGGCGCCAGCCACGTACACCTGAGCTGGCGGGTTTGAATCCAGCCCGGGCCCGCCAAACAATGACAGCTGCAACCAAAAAATGGCCAGGCATTGTGGCGGGCACGTGTAGTCCCACCTACTTGGGAGGCAAAGGCAAGAGACTCGCTTGAGCCCAGGAATTGGAGGTTGCTGTGAGCTGTGATGCCACAACACTCTATCCAGGGTGACAGCTTGAGGCTCTGTCTCAAAAAAAAAAAATTAGGTTGAGCCTGTGGCTCAGTGAGTAGGGTGCCAGCCCCATATACCGAGGGTGGCAGGTTCAAACCCAGCCCTGGCCAAACTGCAAAACAAAGAAATAGCCAGGCTTTGTGGCGGGCGCCTGTAGTCCCAGCTACTTGGGAGGCTGAGGCAAGAGAATCGCTTAAGCCCAGGAGTTGGAGGTTGCTGTGAGCTGTGTGACACCACGGCACTCTACCAAGGGCTATAAAAGTGAGACTCTGTCTCTACAAAAAAAAAAAAATAAATAAAAAATAAATAACGTGAGGAATAAACAGAATTATATAAAAATTAGGACAAGAAAAAATTAGCCTAAGATTTCTGAAGAAAACTCAAATGACGGTCCATAAGATTGCCAAATTTGAGAGAGGAACAAAATCATCAGGGGGAAGATGTTTCTTAGGTCCTAAAAATAAAAGCTTCTCATTTTAAACTGTTATCATCTTTTTAAGAGAATATTTAACATGAAGGAAAGTCATACTACTGATGTTTAGTCTAAAGGTAGGCTAAATAATTTAGTATTTTTTCTCTAATGGTTCCAGAAATTATCTTTCCTAAAAAAATGTTTAAAGATACTCGGCGCCTGTGGCTCAACGGGCTAGGGCGCCAACCTCGTACACCTGAGGTGGCGGGGTCGAATCCAGCCCGGGCCCGCCAAGCAACAATGACGGCTGCAGCCAAGAAATGGCTGGGCGTTGTGGCGGGCGCCTGTAGTCCCAGCTACTTGGGAGGCGGAGACAGGAGACTTGCTTGAGCCCAGGAACTGGAGGTTGCTGTGAGCTGTGACACCACAGCATGCTATCCAGGGTGACAGCTTGAGGCTCTGTCTCAAAAAAAAAAAAAAGATAAAACTTTAAAGGGTGAGACGGTCACGTAGTGTAGAATGATAAAAGTACTTTTTATTAAGTGCATAATTTTTTCAACTTAATTCATAATTACAGCACAAAAATTCCCTTGCTTGCTGAGTCTTTTTATGTTACATTTTAATTAGTCTTAAGAAAAAAATGTTAAAATTTAAAAGCTTTGAAGTTGTTATTGAAAGCTTATATTTCCTATGAACACGAAGCATATTTATGCATATGTATATCCAAATATGTGTGTGTGTGTGTATATATATATATATACATATATATATATATACTCTTTTGTATGAACCACTCAAAAACAACTTTAAAGCCATTCTTTTTTTGTATTTAAAATTGTCCTGTTAAATATTTAGAAGCTCCACAGGTGGTGGCTTTAATGGAATTTTTCCCAGAGTAAATTTCTTGGATTGAAACTGTTCCAGTTCTTCCACTGTTAGTTTATCCTTGGGTGTGAATAATACATTATCTGTTGCAATGATGCTGTTTGATACCAAGAGAGAGGTAGATATGCTGCTATTACCAAAGGCGTTATTAGATGGCTTGGACAAAGCAGTATAAGAATGTGAGCCTGGACTACCAAAACCAGCCACAGAACTGATACTTCCAAAGGCTGGGACCACTGGAGCTCTGACAAGGCCTGCTGCTAAGGAAGCTGGAAATCCTGAAAATTCAGGTGATCCAAAACTAGAAGCTTCAGGGTTTTTAAATGGAAACGAAGTGGCCGATGTGACTTCAGCTTTCCCAAATCCAAAAACTGGAGTAGAAGTAGACATGGCAGAAATGGCAGAAGTTACAGCTCCAAATGCTGGAGGACTTCCAAATACAGAAGGGCTTCCAGAAGGGGCAATGACAAACCCAGGGTTTGTAGTAAAACTAAAATTTTGAGCATTACCACTGCTGCTGCTATTAACTGGAAAACCTACAGAAAAACAAAACAAAAATGATCTATTATAGTCAGAAATACAATCATATTAGCCCCTTCCCACCATGTTTAGATGTTTACAAGCTTATTATAAGGAATAGAAGTATAAATGGTAGGCTACCACAAAGCCACTACTATTGTCCCGTGCTTCCTGCTATTAATCCCATTTATACTGTGATTACTCCCCCAACTCCCAACAAATCAAGGACTAGGGAGTGGGCTTTCACTCTTGATTTGCCACCCATCTCACCAGAGCAGACACATAAAGACAATGCTGTGCTGTTTTATACAGTGACAAGAAAGTTCTCAAAGGTGATGCTATCAAAGTTATGTATTCCTATGAAACTCTTGAAAAACCATTGCTAAAATGTATTTCTAAAGCATGAGCCATAGGGTCTTTCAAAGAACATGCCAGTTCTAGCTTTTTTCACAAATGCTTGGTGAGCTAAATTCTTTGATGCTTCATTATGGAAGGTGGTAGAATTTACAAAGATGATTTAAAATGGCAAGTCAGGCTTTATAATTTGAAACCTATAAAATCCTATGTTTATCACTTACCTGGTGATCCAAATGTTGTTGCTTGCCTACTACCAAATCCAAATGTGGGCGGTGACTGGTTTACTCCATCCTTTATATCAGAGAGCTTTAAAAAAGTATTCAAACAGTAAAGTGCTTGATGAATAATTTGCAAGTACCTTTTCTATACACTTAACAACCAAATTCAGTTTTTAAAACATGCATGTAAAAATGTTAAGTTAAATTTTTAACATGGTAAATGACCGTATGATGATGAAAAGGGAAGGATGTAATATTATATAAGCAGTATAAGCTCAACTAATAATATGAATACACATAGAAAAAAGTAGACATTAAGTTAATAGTAATTGCCTCTGGCTGATAAATTATGGGTGATTTAAATTTTATGTATGCTTTTTTATATTTTCTAAATTTCTACAGTGAGCACATATTACAGTCAGAATTTTTTTTAAATATGGACCGCTGGGCGGCGCCTGTGGCTCAAAGGAGTAGGGTGCTGGCCCTATATACCGGAGGTGGCGGGTTCAAACCCAGCCCTGGCCAAAAACTGCAAAAAAAATAAATAAAATGAAATATGGAACGCTTCATGAATTTGCGTGTCATCCTTGCGCAGGGAACATGCTAATCTTCTCTGTATCGTTCCAATTTTAGTATATGTGCTGCTGAAGTAAGCACTAGAAAAATATTTTTTAATAATACTGTTTTTTAGTGCCTATACTATAAAGTTCGATCCGCATTTATTAAGAAATCTAGATATTAGGTAAAAGGGACCTTTATGGGATAGCAGATTTACAATTGCATTATTAAAAGCTAACCACTAAAATCCATTTCCTGTTTCCTGAAAATACTTCATGGTCTTGCTAAAGCATATCCTAGAATATATCATATATGTTTTAAAATATATGACAGTAGTATTCCTTACTCTAGAAATGTCTTTCATCCCTGTTTACTGAAATCTTACTCTCCTTTTCAAGGAACTTTTCACTTACTCCTTTCCTCTAAGCAGCCTTTCCTAACTAATCAACCCAAGTGGATATGATTTCTTTCATTTGGAAGCACCAACAGCATTTTTTTTTTTGGTAGAGACAGAGTCTCACTTTATGGCCCTTGGTAGAGTGCCGTGGTGTCACACAGCTCACAGCAACCTTCAACTCCTGGGTTTAGGTGATTCTCTTGCCTCAGCCTCCCGAGTAGCTGGGAGTACAGGTGCCTGCCACAACACCTGGCTATTTTTCTGTTTTACAGTTAGGCTGAGGCCGGGTTTGAACCCACCACCTTTGGTATATGGGGCCGGTGCCCTACTCGATGAGCCACAGGTGCCGCCCCACCAATAGCATTTTTTAAAGAATCACCTTTTTTGAGGTATAGTTTACATACAACAAAATGCACCCATTTTGTTATTTATTTCATTACATTTTGACAAACTTATAACCACAACTGAGATTCAGAACATTTCTACCACCCACAAAAATGTTCTCGTGAACCTCCCCTCCCCCTTTTTGGAGATAAAGTCTCACTCTCTTGCCTCAGGCTAGAGTATTGTGGCATCATAGATCACAGCAACCTCAAACTCTTGGGCTCAAGCCATCTTCTTGCCTCAGCCTCCAAAGTAGTGGGACTACAGGTGTCCACCATATTCAACCTCTCTTAACTCCTGCTCTCTGACATCCAGTCATCTTTTTTTAAATCACTATAGATTTGCCTTTTCTGGAGTTTCATATAAAGTGGAATCATACAGTATATATTCTTTGTATTTTTTTGGTCTGTCTTCTCGTTTTAGTATAATATTCATTAACAGGTAAGTGGATAAACAAACTACGGTAAAACTTCCATAGTCGAACACCTCTCTACATTGACTACCTCCTTAAGTTGACCTAATTTTCATAGACTAAATATGTAACCACATGTACTCAGTGGCAGTTCCTTAAGTTGACCACCTCTGTATGTTGACCAGTTTGTTACAGTCCCTTGGGCAGTAAACTTTCAGAGGTTCTCTGTATATTATATGCATACAATAGATTACTATTCAGCATAAAGAAGGCATAACTACATGGCTAAGCCAGCTGTAGATGGGCTGTCCAGATCCTCACCTATGGAGGAGCAAGCACTAGGAAGTTAGCAAAGGGCAGGAAACTTCTAGCCCTAAGGGAAGTTCTACAGTTCCCTGGACTCAGTCATCTCTTTTCCATCAGCTCTCATCAATGGCCACCTTTCTTATAGGGACCAAACACTTAAATAGCATTACAACTGATAGGTGAAAGAAGTTAGCTTGCACAAGAGTTAGTTCTTTAGGAAGCACATATTTAAGAAAGGGATGGGGGCTCAGCACCTGTGGCTCAATGGGCTAAGGCGCCAGCCACGTACACCTGAGCTGGCGGGTTTGAATCCAGCCCGGCCCGCCAAACAACAATGACAGCTACAACCAAAAAGATGGTGGGCGCCTGTAGTCCCAGCTACTTGGGAGGTGGAGGCGGGAGACTCGCTTGAGCCCAGGAATTGGAGGTTGCTGTGAGCTGTGATGCTACAGCACTCTATCCAGGGTGACAGCTTGAGGTTCTGGCTCAAAAAAAAAAAAAAAAAAAAGAAAGGGATGGAGTATTGAGATTTGTCAGTTATTCACTAAATTTAGGCAGCTACAACTCTCAAATTCTTATTTAGAAAGTAGAAACAAACTGCCTGAGAAATTGGAAATATTAAAATTCTAAATGCAATTATCTTATTTTAAAATAAGGTTCTTAGGAACTTTTTCATAGAGGTAGAAAAATCATAACTTTATTGACAGAGATAATAAATATGCTATAGTCAGGACCGCATATCTTTGGAGACAAATGGGTATATATCTTCTAAAGGCATTTTTTTTTTTTGAGACAGAGCCTCAAGCTGTCACCCTGGTTAGAGAGCAACCTCCAATTCCTGGGCTCAAGCGAGTCTCTTGCCTTTGCCTCCCAAGTAGCTGGGACTACAAGTGCCCGCTACAACGCCTGGCCATTTTTTGGTTGCAGCTGTTATTGTTGTTTGGTGGGCCCAGGCTGGATTTGAATCCACCAGCTCAGGTGTACGTGGCTGGCGCCTTAGCCCGTTGAGCCAGAGGCGCCGAGCCCTAAAGGCATTTTTGTATAAGACCAGAGACAAATGGTTAAGTGTTCTTTAGTCACAAAAGTATATATTAGTCTGAATGTGCATTCACATAATTAAAAAAAAAGTAATTTCTTTTAAACACTTAAATACTTTATGTAGCATTTTCCAATTTTTTAAAAATAATTTTATTAAATCATAATTGTGTACATTGGTGCAATCATAGGGCAGAATGTCCTTCATATACAATCAGAAATATTTTGATCGTACTGTTAGAGATAGCCTTCATGGCATTTTCTTGATCACTACATAAAGACATTGATACTGCACATTTAATAAGTTTCACCAGTACCCTGCTAAGATGCACTGTAGGTGTGATCCCACTAATTGCCCTCCCTCCACCCATCCTCCCACCACCCCACCCCAACCATTCCCATTTACCTGTATTCTTTTGCGATAATTTGGGTTTAGCCGTCATAAGAAATCTATAAATTATCTTCATATTAGGGGTGAGAAAATTGGATAATTTTTATTATATTTTTTTTTTTAATTTTTCGGTTAAAACCCAATTTTTCCCCCTTAAATCCGGTTTTGGGTAAAGGGGGGGGTGGGGGGGGGGGTTGGATGGGTAGAGGGAGGGCAATTAGTGGGAACACACCTACGGTGCATCTTAGCAGGGTA
>CAUYON010164813.1:0-11927 GCA_963573935.1 Arctocebus calabarensis | reverse complement strand
CGATTCACTCAGTTCCAGCCCTGTCCCTGATTGATGTAAAGTAGATGAAAAAGCTGATAGAACAGAACAAGTTCGCAGAATTTCTGCCCTGTGGAGGAGACACTGGGCTGCTAATAGTCCTGACTTAATCTGCGAGCTTCAACCCTTTGTCTCTGCTGTCATCCCCTGAGGGAGAAAATTTTCTTTAAACATTTTATAACTCAAGTCTTGAATACCATTTTTTAAAATCTATAAAAATGAGCCTCTACTATTTATGGTTACATAATCAAATAGTAAACAGTGGCTTGCCTAGTTGAAAACTTAAATGAAAAGTTACTGTACTATACTTGGTAATGAAAGAGCCCTTTAAATGGACTATTCACATCATCTATCTGCTTGAATTATTGAAATAAAATGCATCAAACAAATCCTCTAGAAATCACCCAAATGCATATAGAATGTGCCATTAATCAAGAAGCCAGTTAAATGAATTTAACATGTTTGGCAGTTTCTTGGAAAAGATGGTACCTTTTCCACCTTATATTTTAGGATGTTAAAAGACACAAAGGGCTGGTAGAAAACTATGGATAAAGTTGACACATGGCATCCATGTGCTGCCTCACTGTTGTTATAGACTACTGCAGCTGAGAGATGTTGCTAGCTGGGAAGGCGAGGGCTATTAAGGACAGCTGCCTCTGCTCAAGTGTTGCCCCTTCTCACTCATGTGGAGGCTGCCAAATTTGATGAACGAGAAGCTGTATCCTCAGCTCATCATCCTGGTCACCCACTTGCTCTCCAGGACTTCACAGTCTCTCCTGTGTTCCCTGACTGCTCTCCACTGAACCTGTGCTCTCACATTGTAACAACAACCCTGTGAACTCAGCACAGCACAATGTGCAATGGGAAACACCCATACTTCTCAGACTTTATCTGCAGTACACGGTTCTGTGCTCTGTTGAGCTCCCTAGGTTTCAGCTTCTTCCGCCTTCTCATGGGCCTACATCGCATAGCCACAGTTTGTTTCCTTGGTTATTATCCTCAGCCCACCCCCCTTTGCTATCTGCCTGTTTGCTCCATTCACGCCCTGAGCCTCAGTAATTTCTTGCATCTGTAATTTCATGTTGACCTGTTGCAGGCTCCTGGTTCTGAGTACATTTCAAATTCCCTAAGTCTAATACTGAACTTGGCTTTCTTGGTCCTGTAACATTTTCCCCTTTCCCCAAATTGCATCACACTCACAAAGTCACCCAGTTACCATTCATATGGACCTCTCCTCCTGCTTTGTAAACCCCTGAGCCATATTATTTCCTCCTCCCCATGTCTCTGGCATCCACTGCTCCCCTCCACTCCATCCTCATGTCCACCAACTGATCCATCCTTTCTTTACCTCATGCCCAACCTCTAGGATGCTCCTCTTCCTATGCACTGCCATTGGTGGTCAGGTTCATCAAGCAAACACTAAATGTGATGCTTGCTCAAATACCCTGTCCACTCAGCCCATATCGTTTCCTTGCCTGTGGCCAGTCCTTTCCCTATTTCAAATTTCTCAAATCCCATTTATATCTCAAAGTCCAAATCAAATGCCACTTTCTCCATAACCTCACAAGCACCTGTCCTTTCTTAAAATAACTGCTTCATCCTCTCGTATCTTTAGACACTCTGCCCCTTTTGAGGGATGTCTCATTTCGGGTTATATTGTCCGTCCTTCCCTTCTCAAGTAGGTTGTAAGACGTCCTGGTCTTACTCTGTTTAGCTGTTTTCCCCATAAGGCTGTCTGTAGGGATTTGCACTTTGTAGGCATATTTTAGAACAAATGACACTACATCTTACTTAATGCATATTTATTTATTTTTCTACTTGCCTGAATGAGTGTTTAGAGCATTTTTGATTGTGCCCAGTCATCTCCGGAAGCATATTGGACGTGGCTGGAGTAACGATTGTGTTTGGAAATTATTGTTAACTAGACTTTCATCTTGTTTACATCATATTCTCATGGCCTGATGCTGCAGCTTATCTGTCATTTCTCATTTCAGGGGGAGTGGAGAAGAGAAGAGAACAAAAAGCAACTTCAGGTAAGATTTTTGTGTACTTGTTGCTGGCTTTAATTCCTGCTTTTATTTTCACCTCTAAAACAATCTATCTCTAATATGTTAGTTAAAAATTCACTTCTAAAATAATAGTTTGTGGTCCTTGAATTGACTGATATTAAATTGATTAAAATAAAATTAATACATTTACCTTTTTCATTTTCACATCACTCCATTATGCCCTTTTCACTCCGTCCTTCTATTCAAAAGAAATCAGATGGAATGTGTTTAATTTTTTTCATGATTATCTATGAAAAGATGATATTTCTATACCAATTTTTAAATATAGACATTGTAATAGTTGACAACCAGTTTATTTCTCCAAATCCCCATGAATCTCAATTGTGTTTCTTAAAACCATTTGTGTAAAGGATGTTTTCTGGGGCAGTGGTAACTAACTGAGAAGAATCTTTACATTTTGAAGAAATTGTAAGAATGCTTCCATTCCCAAATTCTGTATAGGTCCACCTGTATAGGTGCTTTGGTAGAGTACCACATAGTAGGGGACCATAGTTGCTAATGAATAGAAAAATCAGTTTTTATATTTCCATATTTTCACTACTTAGCTTTTGACTTAGAGTTGTGAGGTATGATAAATTTTCATTTACCAAGTAAATCTTTGCATAGGGCCAGTCTTCCAGCTTACAATACCTGGAAATTGCCAGTAATCTCAGAGAATTATAGTTTATCCCTATTCCCGTCACCTTTCCCAAGTCCCCACCAACCTCTTTTCCCCTGATACATGAGAGCTGCCAATGTAAAGGTTTATCACTCCCAAGTTTCATTCAGCTTCAATTTTTTTGTCTCGTATTAAGGTATTATGTGTGTTTCCAAATAATCAAGACAGTGGTCAAGAGAACAAAAAATCTTTGTAAATCTAAAACTGTATAAACAGCATAATGTCCTTTCTCCATCCTAACCTTAGCATTCATCTCAGATAGGTGGGAAACTTTTAAGTTTTATTACTTGCATTGTTTGTGGACCTTTTAAAGCCTAATTATGAACACACATACATGAAGGACAGAAAGCATCTAGTCTGCTCAGAGATATGATTACCTCTGTTACTGTTCCTTGAGGGGAAATTATTTGCACTGTTTCTAAACTGCTACTGCTGTGTTGTTATAGGTACTGGCTGGCTTCTTAGTTAAAGAAACATTATAGTTTTGAAGAAAGCACTAAATTGGCCAAAGTGTTAAACCACAGCCTCTTTAAGTTCCTGCCATCTTGGTGACTTCTAAACTTCTGGGTGACCGAGGTGACATCAGAGGTTAGAGACAGAGGCGGAACAAGAACTCAAGTTTGTTCATTCCCTGACCTCTGCAGGGCTCCGCCCTCCTAACCTCTCTTTTCAAAACAAAGCACTTGTTTTCTTTCAAACTTTCACACTGTGTTCAGTTACTTGTATAATAAAACATTTTTCACCAATTGGATAATCTTTTTATGGCAATAGCATCTTTAGTAGGGAACACTGGTCCCTAGGGTTATGAAGAAGATTCCTTTACCAGTGACAGTAATTTGTCTCACTGGATTCTTACCTTGTCAGTGTCCAATTTCCATTAGACTGAAATCAATGGATAGAGCCCAAATTATTGGGGAAAATTGTTGGGTGGGCTTATCATCTCAAAGGATACCAATCATGCCCTTGGGAGATCTATATTTATAAAAATAACCTGAGTTTTAAAGATGGGAACATAACATGTGCCCTTACGGTCAAAAACAATACAATCTCTCTGTGTGTACGCATCTTTAGATGAAATATATGTCTGGGATACCAGGAATTACATCACAGCATCCCTGTTCCTGACTTCCTGCCTGGAATTCTTTCTATCTTTTGTTGTTAAGTTTCCTTGGATTCTATGTCCAGCCTGTTTAATTACTATGACTACATACTCTACACCTTAATTTCCACCACCTAGCTGAGGAAGATCAATGTTATTAGGTCCTGGAACCTTTTGACTTACTCTATCCTATTGCATGAATTGTGAGACACCAAAGAATTCAGAAAAAAAAATTATAGGAAAAATTTCCTACTTTTCCTATTTTTACATAGGAAAAATGGGAAATTATAGCTAAATAAAAATATATCTTCATTTACAAAATATTCCTTACAAAATTTTACAAAGAGGTGGCCAACACATAGAGAATATTTTGTAAGTACTCTGTAAAATTTTGTAAAGAATATTTTGTAAATAAAGGTACCCTTAGCTACAATTTCCTATTTTCCCCGTGTTTGGCAACGTTATGGGTGACTTTTGAGACACCATCTGGACAGAAGTAGTCCCCCATTAAAATAGGCATCCACCAAGACCCTCGTTTTTTGGTTTATTAAAGTCAATTAATTCTTTGTTTGAAGAATCTTACACCTAGAGGAATGTTATGTAGAGGTACATTTTTATTTGGGATAAAAAATTACTTCCTAATAAGGAAAACTCTCCAGGACCAGAAAGAATAATTGTCAGTAAAGATGTAGAGGGGTGGAACATTCCCTCAAGGAATGTTGGCAAGAGATTTGTGAAGACTTCAGTTACTAAGATGCTCTCTAATTTTGTGTCTGTGGTTCTACTCACCATTATTATTTAATTGAATTGTCTCTACTATGTGTGTACAGATCAACACAAGAAAAATACTCAAAGGGCTCACATTCCATTCTGTAGCTGAGTAACATTTTAATGGCTCACATTCCATTCTGTAGATGAGTAACATTTCAAAGCTTAAGATAACTTAGCTTGGGATGAATTTCTCGTTAGAGCACCTAGCTGATGGGGCCCCAACTATGGAATAAAATTGCCTTGCAGTCTATTAAATCACTTTTGCTTAGAGTCAGTCCACATTCTGATTACAACCGTGGTTGTAGTTTCACATATATGATGCTGTTTTTCATAAGTCAAAAATAACTCACAAGAGAATATGCATAATTTGGTATTATTCATTGCCATTACTGAAAAACCATTCAAAACATATGCCCTTTGATGCTAAGCTTGGAAGCCTATGTCATATTCATACAAACAGGAATAGCAAAGCTAAATTGGACTACCTGGCTTGATAAAGATTATGAAAAATAATGGTGCTATGATAAATGGAAAAAAATGTCAGGAATCAAAACCCTGATGTTACAAATTTTCTGTTTGCCCTTGATTTTTCAATGACTCAATCTCTTCACAAGAAAAATGGGTGGGGGGAATGATACTATATTCAAAAATTTTACATAAAAACTCTACTATTTGAAGTACCTATATTGTATCAGAAAAAAGGTCTCCTTTGAGGCCATGGAATTCTTGATATCAGAAAGCAACAGAGCAAAAAAATATAAAGAAGAATTCTTGTAAGAAGAATGTTTCATAAGTTATCGTTTAGAAACAGCTATGTTAGAAGCTTACCAAGGTAACCTGTGGAATGACCTTCTGGTATGTATATATACTGTTAAATGTATACTGTTCCAATTTTTACAAGAAGAATCCTTTCAAGTTCAGTTAAAAATTAAGGAAAGAACAGTCCTAGTGGACTAGAGAGTGATAAGTAGAGAGGGTAATGAGTATTTTAAAACACAGTTGCATACTTTTCATTCACATTAGAGTATCCCTAAAATTAGAGATGGTTTTTGTTCATTTGCATCATTTGCAAAAGTTACCCATAGAGAACAATGTCATTTTCTTTCTCAACTCAAAAAGTGAAATTTATTATTGGAAATTTAGCAAATGCAGAACATACGCTTGGCAAGCTCAGTCCCTTGCCTCTTGTTTTCAACAGGACTTGTTTCTCAGAAGTGTTCTACAACAGCAATAGTACCTCCATTCCAAAGCTTTTAACACACATTGAACATTAAGGGAAAAAAAAATAGTTAAATAGGTACTGAATAAAATCTTCCACTTGTATGTGAACAACACACTCACTTTCTTATCTGTTATTTATTAAAGGCAAATTTTCAAGTACATGCATATTTAGCATGGTTTTCCTCTATACCATCCCTATTTTTGTAGTGCTTTTTGCCACTTGCCTAGACACTATCAAAAAAAAACAATAATCATGAGAAAACCTAATTTGTCTTAGTTTTAATTATTAGTGACCAACATTAAATATACAAAGTTAGCAGTATAAGATATTATGACAGCTACATTTAAAGAAACTTTCAGTCTTGTAAAGCCCATCCTTTTGGACTTCAATATTCTTTGATATTCTAGTTTAGTTCTTGCTTTGAAGATCATTATTCCAGGTAGAATCCTCCTTGAAAATGCTTGTCATCCTAGCTTGTTGATAGCTTATAAAAGCTCTTTTTCTTGATGAAATCTCATTTGACACAAGAGATGGAATATGAGGCATTTCTTAATTGATACATTGCATTTGCTAAATGTTTTCATGGTGGGGATCCTAGACTTTATATTGGAGATTCAAAAGGTGAATAAGATTGGAGATACAGGTTCACACTTTATTCGTTTTCAGCTCAGGTAACAAAGCAAGTACACATGATTATAACACAGTGTGAGGAATGCCTTTCAGAAAACTATGTATAGTGTCCTGAGGAGATCACGGAGGGCTTTTTGGAAAATGTGAGACTTGGGTTCATCCTTGAAGAAAGATTTGGAGGAGTAGTTTACCAGGCAGAAAAGGGGAAAAGGGTGGCTGTCCAGAGAGACAAAAGTGGGAAAAAGCATCATCTATCTAGGGGAAAGCTCCTTAATGAGATTGGAGTACAGTCATAAACAGACAAGAAGCAGGAGATGTGGCTAGAAAAGTAGGCATGAACCAGAATTGACAAGGGCAGTCTGTGTCATTCCATGGGGTTTGGACTTTATGCAGTAAGTGCCGAGAACTAATGAAGCACAAAGAACTACAAGAGCCATCTGCATTTTCTAAAAATCCTCCCAAAGCAAGTATGGAATGGAAAGAGAATTGAGAAATATCATTTTAATCATCTAGGAATAAAAGATGATGGTCTGACAGTAACATTAGACAGGAAGCCAAGGAATTCAATTCCAGATGACAGTCACAAGATCAGTTGACCTGTTGGATTGGACATGGGCAGGAAGGGAGGATGACTCCTAGGTTTGCAGCCAGATAGATGAGTAAGCAGTGCCACCATTGCAGAAGACACAGAAGGAGAGATAAATTCAGTTGTGAAAATAATAAATTGAGTCCTTTCTGTGTTAATTGCATTGTGGCATATGGGATGTGGAGGTGGAATTTGTCAAGAATGTCAAACAAGCAGTAGACACATGGCAGTATGCCTGGAATTCCCAGAGAGAGAGGCGTCAGGGAAGCAGGTTGACCTTTCAAGTCTTCAGGACCTGGATAAGAGTTGGAGCTCTGATTATGCACAATCTTGCCCCCCCAAAGAGTCACAGTATGCAAAGATATGAGAAAGGATGAATCTTTGGAAAAGTCCTAAAATTATCAAAGAACACAGTAAGAGAGACTGGAGACTGAGAGCTTCAGAAAGGTCCAGCAGAAGCATCCTTTGGAATAAGCAGCATTCTCTGTCTCTGAATCCAAGAGAGGATAGTCAGGAGGGGCTGGCCAAACATGCCCAGTGCTAAAATGAAATAAGCAGAGGAATTGAGGTGGGGAAGATGGCCACTCATCACCACAGAGAAATTAGTTTTGAGGGGTTCTGCAAGTAGAAACCTGATGACAGTGGGTTGGGTGAAGGCGAACAGAACATGTGCATGCTGGTTCTTTCAAAAAGTTTGTGAGGAAGGCCAGGAAGCAGCGGCTTCTAATGTAATCCTAGCACTCTGGGAGGCTGGGGCAGGTGGCAGGCTAGACCTCAGGAGTTCAAGACCAGCCTGAGCAAGAGAAGACCCCTCCCTACTACAAAATAGAAAAAAAAAAACAAAAACAGGCATAGTGATAGAAACATATAGTACCAACTACTTGGGAGGCAGAGGCAAGAGAATTGCTCAAACCCAGGAGTTTGAGGTTGCTGTGAGCTGTGACATCAAGGCACTCTACTGAGGGTGACATAGTGAGATTCTGTCTCAAAAAAAAAAGTAGGTGAGGGGGAAAAGAACAAGGAGAAGTACAAGGAGGGGTGTGTGGAGAGAGAGAGGACATGATTATTAAGTCATTAACTCAGGGGATTGATGTTTATCGAGGGATTGATGCTTATTGAGCTTAATGCTGTTTCAGGCTCTGCACTCAGTGCCATCTCTTTGACCCTGAAATTGAACTTGTGAGGTTTCTTTATGGTCAACATTTTCAGAATTAGAAAACTGAGATGCTGAGAAGTTAAATAACTGTCTTAGGCCCCATCTCTTAACTGGTGCAACCAGAAATGGAATCTAGGTGGTGACTTGTAAGAGCCAGCTTGTGCTGTCTAGTGGGGAATCTGGAGAGAACTGTTGTGCCCCTGTCATCCCTACTCAGCAGTCCAAGAAGTCATGAGGGAGCTTAAAATTGGCCATGGTAGGAATACTGACATCATGGGAACCGGCAAACACCAAAGCCTAGGCATTTCCCACTCAGTCAAGGTCACTTAGTTTGCTAACAGATAGCAGAGCTGAGACTGGAATGGATGGGATCCACATCTGGCCTACCACAATCACCAGAGCTCTGATGGAAAAAGAAGTAAAATATCCTTCCTCAGATCTTGAGGTCAAGGCACCCCATGATCAAGGCTGGTATGAACGAAGTCTCTATTTATCTATCCTCTAGTTCTAAGCTACCAATTTTCTGCCTTGGCTTTCCAGGCAATCCATCTGCAGTGTGTTTGCTTTTTTAAGAAGCATTTCTGAGAATTGGCTCTCTAAACTATGTTAATGAATTCTGTTTTTAAAAATAACCAATTTTATCTGGGTTCATGGTTTCAGAACAATATTTATTGTTGAGTGAAATAAAGTCTCTGATGCATTTTTCCACCCACAAAATGGAAGACTTCCACTTGGGCTTTTCACTAAAAGAAGTCCTAAAGATTTTATTTTTAAATAAACTTCATTTTCCATCCAGTAGAATTTACGATAGAAAATTAACAACAACACAGCTGTGCCACGTTTTGAAAATACCTTAAATTTCCTTGTGTAACACTGCACTTAAAAGAATGAGGTAATTCAAACTAAACAAATCTGAGATGGTAAGTGGCTAATGAAGGAAAAATTGCTGTGCTGCAACACATAGTCAAAGTCCAGGTATGAAAATGCCTCCTTGAAATTCCCTCCACATGTTTAAAGTTTAATTTGGATTGCTACTAGAGTACACATACTAGGATTTATTTGCACACATGTGAGACTTGAAACGTGGTTTCTTTAGGTGGCAGCAGAGAAATGTTGTATTTAGTTGCATCACAATAAATTTAGTCTTAAAGTAGTGTACCTTAAAGTGGTATATATGAGGTCTGACAATTAAGTACATGAACTCTTCCAAGAAAAAGTACTGTATAACTCACTGCTGATATCGCCACAGTCACCTTCATAATACTACCCACGGGAAGCTATGCACTGATGCCAGTGCCTACTCTACCCTTCAAAGCAATTTTGTTCTTTTCTTTCTTTTTTTTTTTCAAAGCAATTTTGGAACTCTTTTCCTAGAATGGTCATCAGAGCTGTTGTTGTACGACACATCAAAAACATGCAACCACAATAAGGCATGCCACTCAGCAAGATTCCACCACATGACATCACAGCCACAGCTGTGAGACACTGATATACCAAGGTTTGAAACTTTCCTGAGTTGTTTGTACAGTGCTGCCAATGTAAGCACATGGTGGCAAGTTCACGAACTTAATTGGCAGACCTCCTACAACAACAGCTCTGATGGTCATTTCAGGAAAAGAATTCCTAAATTGTTTCGAAGGGTGGACTAGGCATTGGCATTGGTGCATAGCTTCCCAAGGGAAGCACTTCAGAGGTGACTATAAAAATTCAGCAAAGGGATATGTAGCACTTTTTTATAATGAGTTTGTTAACTTAGTTGTTAGACCTCAAATAATTTTAAAAGATGTGTTCATTCTTGCATAACACATATGTGTTTCTTGCACCCAGAGAGGGAATGAAGAATACTTTCATAATTCATCTTTGTCAAAAGTTACTTTAGGCCTTATTCTTTAAGTACATATTCTATAAAGGAAAAAAAGCCATAAAGAATCCCCCAATTAAAATGGAAAGCAACTCAAATAAAAATGGACTTTCAGGAATTAGATGATAAATCTAGTAGAGGACAAAGCAGTTTTTAACAAAATTAGTCTCATGTTATTTTTAGTTTATTGTGGAAATCGCATCAAAGGGCATCCTGTGTATGTCTATCTGTGTATCTGGCAGTGGAGTAACAGCAGTAACTATACTGTTATCTGAGATGACCTGGGAATGGGGTATTCTGGGTAAATGCATATTTTGATTAGTTAAAAGTGCCACTTACAAAAAGGATTACAAATGCACACAGAAATAGGATATTGGTGATCCTTAGATTTTCTTGTGAAAGGATTCTTAAGTCATAACTGATTTTCCTACCAGGGAAAATACGAGGTTGTATTTCTAACGAAAAAACAGATGCCTAACTTTTTAAAAATAGAAATGACCACAAACATTCTAATCAATGGTAAATGATATGCTTGTATACTGCACACCTTAAAACATTCTAAAGTGAAGGCATGCCATTTGAGCTGCACAATGCATTAATCAATCGTATAAATTGTCCTATTATTTTACTGAAAATCCCCAGATAAGAGGGTCTGCAGAACAGCAGAGAAGCCTAAAGAAACATAAAACACCTGTAGTCCAGGGAGTGAGGTTATGACTCGAGTGGCAGCAGAATAGACTCTGAAAGGGGCCAGACCTCAGTGGAAGAAGTAGAGAGATAAATGGACAAGGGGAGACACCTTTTGTGGGGACACCAGAAACAGGGGTTCTTTCAGAAACAGATGAATAATCTAATTAACTAATGCACACGGAGAGGCTAATGGATGGCTACTTGTAATAGTTACTGTTGCTTCTAACCAGCATATCTAAATTTTCAGTGATCATCAGCATCTTGGCTTCCATTTGTGCCATTTATAGGAGGTATGATCCTGTCCAAGGTGCAGGCCTTTGTTTGAACACCGTGCTGTTATTAGAGCCCTCACAGATGTCTCCAGAATGCTGTCTGCTCTTGCCGGCCTCCATGTGCTTCTGTATCTTTACCATGGCCTAGTTGTTAGCTTGACTGTAAATCTTGAATACATTTCTCATTGTATAGAAACAATCTGTATTTCTCAGTCAGATATGGTCCTTTCCTCCTTCAGAGTGTCCCTGAAATGCAATTTTACCCAAGCCTTCTCTGAAAACACACAGCTTTCTATTTCACTGATATCTAGAGAGACAAGCAAAACACTCTATTCAAAACCTGACTACTTAATGCAATTTTATCTTGTTTCCCTTGGC
Organism: Arctocebus calabarensis; assembly: GCA_963573935.1. Lineage (NCBI taxonomy): Eukaryota > Metazoa > Chordata > Mammalia > Primates > Lorisidae > Arctocebus > Arctocebus calabarensis. Next base: position 517 of record CAUYON010164813.1, on the reverse strand, counting down.
CATTTTCTACCAAATCTTCTGGCTCTGTTACCATTTTAAAATATTCATCTGAGGACATATACGTAAGCAAATATGAACTATAAGAAATGTAATATTTTTCATTGACCTTCTCGGTACCTAGAAATGCCTATATTTAGAAATTCTTTGGTTGTTTAGAGGAAGTGATGGTATTTTCTGAATTTTGCCTTAAGACCCATGATTTTTATTTACTTATTTATTTTTATTAAGTCATTTGTACCATTTGTAGTCATTTATTAAGTCATAATTTAGCCATTATGGGATTCAATGTGTTGATTATTTGTACAAATTCGAGTGCTTACATCCTACTAATCAACATAGCTTTCAGCTCATTTACCCAATTACAGCATTAAGACATTTGTGTTCTACACCTGATAGATCCAACTTGTACTTGCATTATGCTCCATAGGTGTGGTCTCCCTACTAACCCTCCCTCTGTTGACCTACCCCCCTTTGCTCCCCTCTTCCTCCCCTTCCCTCCTTCATCCTAAGCTTTAGT